>CAKAOI010039514.1:109552-189889 GCA_916701655.1 Sebastiscus albofasciatus
TTGAGGATGGGAACTGAATATGGACATTGAAAAGAAATCCATGGACTGTCCTCTAAGAACTAAGATATTTATGACTGTGGCGTGTCCCTGAACATGATGTACTGTATGATTGTACTTGATAAAAGGAAATAAAAAGAAGTTCAACAAAAAAATTTTTTTTTTTGCAACATGTTTCATCCTGTAAACACAGTTGCACATCAGATGCCACACATTCTTCCTCTGTTCCCATAATGTTACGCTTATGACTCAGATGTGGGCTGGGAAAGTTTCACTCTTGCTGTCAGACAGCATTTCCAATCAACCTCTGGAACACCGAAGTTACGTGATTGCGCCGTGGGCTCAGCTGACACGGAATGCAGATAGTGAAGGGAGCCGATTCAGATGACTTTGAAATACTGGTTGATAAAGGTTGCGTAAGACACATCAACAAACACAGAATGTACTCGCTGAAGTCACTGATAGCAGTGGGATGTTCAGAATGGGGCAAACACAGGAACAGGCACAAACACACACAAACAGGCACGTACACACACACTGATCTCGAAAGTGAAATCATCAGGAAAACAAGAAATCATTACGCACACAAGGATGAATCAAAACACTTGCAGCAGCTGTTTCTGTTAGAAAAAACACCTGCATGCAAAAACCGTTACATTCCAGGTTACGCGGCGTATCATGACACACTTAAAGTTGTGACAGGTTGGCTGCTTTTCAAGAGGGAAATCCAGGGCACTGTGGGGCATCATGCCCTTGATAAAAAAGATTCACCTCAGATGAACTATTATTACCTCATCCTCTCACATACATCTATCTGTTTTTACATTGTTTAGTTCATTCTGTCTCACATGAATATATGTATCCACTGCTGCTGTTAGAGATTAGAATTTACAGTCACTAATGCACTTTTTTCCCTTTTTGTAGCATGCACATGTATCAATTGTCACTGTCAATATACTGTAAATCCTACTCACTATACATATAGATATCTGTAATCATCCAGTACATGTATATCCATTCAGAATTTATTTCTTTGCCCCATTTGTATAGTTTACAACAACTATTAGGGCTGTCAAAGTTAATGTGATAACGCGTTAACGCAAATTCGTTTTAACACCACTCATTTATTTAATGTAACTTGCAATTATCAGGTTGGAGTGAAGATACTGACATCATATGAAACTAGTAAACCTAATGTCATACTAGCTTGTCGCAAAGGAGCCTAAATAACGCTCCAAACTTACGCTAAATTTTGGTGAGGGAAAAACCGTCATGGCCATTTTCAAAGGGGTCCCTTGACCTCTGACCTCAACATATGTGAATGAAAATGGGTTCTATGGGTACCCACGAGTCTTCCCTTCACAGACATGCCCACTTTATGATAATCACATGCAGTTTGGGGCAAGTCATAGTCAAGTCAGCACACTGACACACTGACAGCTGCTGTTGCCTGTTGGGCTGCAGTTTGCCATGTTATGATTTGAGCATAATTTTGTATGCTAAATGCAGTACCTGTGAGGGTTTCTGGATAATATCTGTCATTGTTTTGTGTTGTTAATTGATTTCCAATAAAAATTAGCAGAAAGCAAGCATATTTGCCCGCTCCAATGTTGATAAGAGTGTTAAATACTTGACAAATCTCCCTTTAAGGTACATTTTGAACAGATAAAAAAATGTGTGATTAATTTTCAATTCACTATGGACAATCATGCAATTACTATGGACAATCATGCAATTAATCACGATTAAATATTGTGATTGACAGCCGTATTGATATATATACTCCTATTTTATTACCACTTGTGTACACCACAGTTCTGTCTATTCCTTGCCTTTAATTGTCCAGCTTTGTTGTCTTAGTTCCTAGCTGTTATTTTTGTTCTGTTTGTGTGAATACGTTTAGAGAGGTGTATAAAACCAGAGACAAATTCCTTTATGTACTTGGCAAAATAAAGCTGATTCAGATTCTGAATTCATTTTAATGAATAACTGCTTGTGTCATCACACAGTTCTAATTAAAGTGTGTTGTTGTATGAATGGCTAAAAACAGCACTTTTCATCAGTCTTCACTTGCTCCGTGTTGCTGCTCGCATTAACTTCAAGTCACTAATGCTCGCCTATGTAGTAGTCGACACTAACACGGACCCACCTACCTGAACTCCTTTCAGGTTTATGAGCCTTTTTGATCTGCAAATGAATGACGACGAGTCAGGCAGGTAGACATGTGATTGGCAAAGGTCCAAAAAGCAGGAAATATATACCACATCCATCAACGACACACACAAAATACCACCACACCCTGATTATATACCGCCATCACATGTTACATTGAGTTTGGTTTGCTCAGCTCATGGAACTTGCAGGAAGCAATCGTTCTCAATATTAAGCTTTTTCATGTTTGGTATGCTCAGCTAGGAGATTTTCACCATTTTAATGATTAGATGCATCAATCTCGTGTAGCTAGATTGGGGAAAAAAATGCTTAAATCAAATATTATTATTTACCCAAGCATTTCTACAGGTCGAATACAATGACCTAGCATAGAAACAAGTGTTTTCTTTTTCTTTTTGTTCTCATATTAGTCATTTCACCCCTTTTCGACCATTAACACATTCAAGTCATTGGCCACAGACAGGGCCTGTGGGCAGCTTAGTACACAGCCTAATAAAATGATAACAATATGAACTTAATACACAATATTTAGATTATACCTTACATACCGTAACTTTAAAAAATGTTGTAATAACTAAAAACATAAAGTCTTTATATTGATCCAATTTTACCCCCGTTTGCACTGGTGACAAGTCACATATTATGTCAGAAGACATTATAATGGACACCTAAGATTTTTTTAAATATTCTTTTTGAATTGCTACAGTAAGCTTGTCAAATGCTGAAAAACAAAAGGGCAGCGCCCACGAAAGGAATTGTATTGTCGGATAATTTTAACTTTGCAAAGTTTGCAAAGGTTTTATGAATTAATTTGATCGTTGATTGTTGAGTTCCAATATGAGGCGAGACATTGTGAATTGTTGCCGCTTTTACCTTTTACCTAAATTTCCATTAGCCTCAACTGTACTTTGTGTTTTGTTCATTATTATCAGTTGCTAAACTACGGTGGTGAACATGGTGAACCTGCTTAGCAGCAGCATATTAACATTAAGTCATTGGGCGTTCTTAGCATGCTGATGTAAGATAGAATCTATCCAATCCACCAGAAAACAGACGTGCTTCATGCCTCTTGCACTACCATTATCAAAGGCATCCTGACAATCACACTGGATTGTCACTGCTTCAAGATGGTTGAAGATTAGAGAGGCCGCCTACGGCCACCTACATTTTTCAGTCAGCTTTCTCTCTGGCATAACCTGACCCGCCAGATGGTTTGTTACACAGAACCTGGGAAGCTGTCATTGGAAATTGTTTGGAAAAGGGTGGGCAATTAAAAAAAAAAAAATACTTGGCAGGTGATTGGACAAACCATCTGTCAATCAATCTCTTGCTGAAGCCAGTCGGGAGAAGAGCGAAAAAACATCTTTTCCATCGAGGAAAGTTTTCAGCGCCATACTTTGCTTCTCTTTCAATGAAGAAATACTCTCCAGTTCTGATCAAACTGATGCTACCGCAGCATCTAACCTCTTCATGGAGCCACCGTTGTTGTTTAGAAGGAACAGTCGCCTCTCCGTCGCGTCACACACACCTAAACCACGGCAGTAGCTTCCAGTAGCTCCTCACAGGAAGCTGATTGGCTTGACGGACTCCAAACGTTTTACCTGTCAAGATGGATTTTCCTGTGATATGTGACCCAGCGATTCTCGCTTGATCTTGTGACATTACGAGAATCCAGCTGCCATCCAAGGTGATGTCTGGCAGACTATATATGGAATGTGTAACTAGGGGAAGTTAGACAGAGAGAAAGGAAAGTTATATATGTAACCATGGTTTTCTGAGAAGAGACTTATCTGTCCTCCGCAAGGCCACTCTGAGATTCTTTCCATCAAAATGGTGACCTGTGAGGACAAGGAGCACATGCGCGCCCCCCAAAATACCCTCGTCTTAAAATATTTATCTCGGTCTGATGTCAGTAGGTCAGTCCCTTTACATTATGTAATTAGGCGGAGAAGTAGCCTCTTCATTCAGAGAATGATGGTTACAAATGAGACCTTTTGATCAGTGTCCTTGTATTTAAGGAGCTAATCCTGGCTCCATTACATATTTATAGTAGGCGCAGGCAGCAGGGCAGGATTGTCTATTTCTGCTGCCTTGATCAGGCTTATAATAGGTTTATATTAAACTTAATGGTATGTTTACCATGCTCGCCCCGATTAGTTTAGGAAGGTTTTAACACGATAAGAATTGAGCGTGATGATCTCGTAGAGCTGTTGGCTCCCTACTGAGTTGCATAAATTTTACTTAACTACGTGGAACAGTTTGCATGGTGCTCTGAGACTTAAAATCAGTGACAACCCCACTCCCAATATCTATTTATATTGGCCTAGTTTCAGATTGTACAGTATGTATTTAGCTACAGACAAGCAACAAAACCAATAGAGATATTATTCCCCGGCTTTGTAGAGCTTTGTATGCTCGCCCTTATCGTTTGTTTTCATGTATAGATGGTTGGGTCCTAGTCGTGTGGTCTTTTCTGCGTTTACGGTTACATATTAACAGTTAACAGTGCAGCTGTTCACACAATAGGGGACAGGTATGCTATTGCTAATGTGTAATCACATGGCTCACATGTTCCTATTGTGTAAAGAGTACAATGTAAAGAGTCAGCAAGTTTCAGCCAAACCTGAAAACCTTAATTTAATTGAATAATTTCTATTTCTTTGAGAATAAATATATATTTATTTAAATCATATTATAGTTGTTGTTGTTTATTTGAGAAGGAGGACATTAAATCACATATAATTAGAGACTTATTTCCATTATGGTCCTTGCTGTAAAGAATACAAGAGATTGGGAATTATCATATAGTCCACAAACCAGCATAATGAATACCTCATCAATCATTATCACGAAAATCACTGCAAAGTCACACATCGAAAAAATAATTATAAAAGATGACACACAAATTAAAATGGCATGCTCTTGCCTCCAAGATTCCCATAAGCCATAATTAACCCTTCTTGTGAGAGAAACCCAGAAAAATAGATCGTAAAGTTGTTTTTCGACCCGCTCTCCTTAGGCTATCAGACAGATTTTATAGTCCGCTGAAGTATATAAACAACGGTGTGCTCATCTTTGCAATCCTTAATAAAAGAACATCCCATCCCTCTTATTAAACAGTAAACAAACCGTTTATAGATACAGCTCGGAAGGACACTTTGTGCTAGCTGGAGATTCTGTTTTTCCTACGACCCTGATTCTCCACGGATTATCAGTATACGCCTCTTTCATCTTCCTTGTGTCATTCAGTTAACGCCATCTCCGCTCATCTTCTCTCGTCGCTCTAAGCTAATGTAACACCAGTGTTATGTAACGCCGTGCAATAAGCCAAATAAATGAATCTGTGCTCTGACAAGTGTCCCGTGGGTCTAATTTTATCAGTGCTCATAAATAACCACAACTCGTCAAGCGTCGTTCCTGTGCTGCAGCATGCTGCTATGCATATGGAGTGTGTGTGTGTGTGTGTGTGTGTGTGTGTGTGTGGTCCTCACGTTCTCGAGCTCAACACACTCTACAGGCGTATATAATACGTCACTGCAGCTGGCACCATGGTAGGAACTTTCCCTCAGATAAGATCTGGGGTTTGGAGTCACAACTCTCTGTCTGCCCCGTGGCCGGCTAATACCGACTCTGTGACTCATGATGTCTCGCCTCCTTTAACCTCATTCACATCACATCCCTGGCAGGTTTTTTTGCATGTCAGACATCCCGTACACACGCCCGCATTGCGCCTTGTACCCTGCCGCTGTTCCCTGTTCCTCGGAGACACCCTGGTCTCATGTGACCCTGTGTCCCTCCTACGCAATATATACTTCCCTCCCGTTGCTTCTTCTCCCGCCTATCAGAGCGAGAGCCTGCTGTTAGATTATAAAAAAGGAAAAAGCTGTCTCCCGGTGACTCCACCTCAACTCATTGCACACTGCTGTGCAGCTAAACTTAAACCCAGTGTGATGGTGTTAGAGAAACAAAGACAGAGAATAATAAACTGGGAAAGATTTTTCTTTTTTTTCCTCTCGTCCTCATTTCGTTTCACCCCAATGAACATGAATCAATCATTTATTCTCCTTGGGCACTGATGAGTAATCCCTCTTTAACCCTTTCCCTTGAGGAACAGCTGCTCAGTAGCTTTTAACTGACGCCTTCCCTTCAGCAGCCTCTCTCTTTAAAATGTGATAATGCGTGTCATAGTATGTGTGAGAACACACAGCCCTCTGTTTAACACGGTAATTCAGAGCACCAGACTGCAGCAGTTTAGTTTGGTTAGCAACATGTTTTGATGAAAATACAATAAACTGATTTGAGAGAGCCTCCAACCAAATGTCAAAAAAAAATAAAAATAGAAATGACCTGTTGTCACTCGGAATTTTGTTTTGACGGATATTATCAGCCCGGTCGCACCAAAAGGGGTATGAAGGACACAATAATGTGCCAAGCATTTAGCGTGCATTATGAACGCCTTTCTTGCTTTTCACGCGTCATTTGTACACCATGCAGTCTGTACTGACTGTAATGTAAACGCATCTGCGTTAATATGCAACACTCAGAGCTAGTGATGAATAAAAAGGGAGAAAGACAGCTTATGGTAGGCGGGAGGGGAGGTGGATGTGTCCAACAAACACAGGACTTTCAACAAGGAGACCGGTGTTCCAGACCGGTATTTTTTTTGTAAGTTACGTTAATGATTTTTGTGACGTGTTTTCCGTACTTATGTTACGTTGTTTTCGTACGTATCAAATACCGCCAATTGGTCAGTGCCCCTTGGCGTCGGAGACTGACGCACGGTGTACCCCTCTTGTGTCACTTTTGGACGGGCCAAGGACGACGTGTCAATATACGCTCGTTTACGTTCCATTACCTTTCAAAATAAACTTCCGTTTTCACATGAAGTTAAGTTTAGGCAACACAACCACTTAGTTAGGGTTCGGAATTGGACGTAGGTGACGTTAACTTCACTGACTCACAGGACTGAGTGACGACTGACATGACAAAATAAGTCAACACTACTTTTAGTTTCACACGGGACACAAACATTGGTCTCCTGGTTGAAAGTCGTGTGTTTTGTTTGACCCATCCACCGCCCTTACCGGACTCTCACGATATGACATCACTTGCGCCGACCATCGAATAACGCCACGGGTGGGTTTCCATTGGAGTTAGTTGAAAGCCCGGTTCGTCATAAACTGTCGCTAAAGGGTGCCTCTGTACGTCGGTATCAGACACCGAGGGGGGCTTCCCAATCGGCAGTATAATTGACATACAAATAACATGCTAAAATGTGTCCTCTTGACACGCGGAATGTCATTGTTATGTTGTGCTATTTATAAGCCTTCCTATGAGATCGGGTTGACATTATACCTGCATAGAAACTTTATTATATTTGCCATATACATACAGGTACATATATGAAATTTAACTTCTGCATTTAACCCATCCTTAGGAACAGTGGGCTGCTTTGAAGCGCCTTGGGGGGGGCACGATTTTGATTCTAAATCAAAAACAAGGTGACATGTTATTTTATTTTTTTTCTCCGCCCCGCTTACTCGTGATATGAAAAATAATAAAAAAAAAAATAATATCATGACATCAGTGCCTTAAAGGGACCCTGTGGAATTTTTTTGACCAAAGCTAACTCGCTTGCCACCTTAATTAACTCTAATGCTAATCGGAGATTCATGTTGCTCTGCTGTTGAACAACAGATCTTTATTTGCAATAAGAGAGATTAGAAAGAGAAATGAAAGAGAGATGACATCATAGTGATGAAACCAGTGGAGGGTATAGGCAGATGGTGGCATCACAGAGGCTTGGTGGTCTAACTGCAACGTCCCCAGTTGCTCGGGGGCCTTTTGTTGCATGTCATCCTCCCTCTCGCTTGCTTCCCGTTATCCCATCTGCAGGGGCTTATAAAGGAATCTTTCAAGGAATATTAATATCCTGTAGGCTTCAAAGATGGCTCTGAAATGTTTGCTCCTTGGGCACACTGTCCGTAGAACCTTCTCAAACCCCTCCTGCAACATAATCCTTTCTTTCCTGGTGATCATCCATTCAGTATGTTCCAAACACGAAAACAAATGACAAATATGCTGCTTCTGGCGCTTCTTCCTAGCGCTTCGAATCTATGAGGATGCGATTGCACGACAATGTTTCACCATGTTGTGTGGAAACTTTAACAGATCCAAAAATAGTGAACATACAGATCAACTGAGGAGGATTTTACTGCAGAAGTGGTGAGTACTTATATTATACATATGGTGATAATGAATTTGAGAGCAACTAATTAGAATCCTCAAGGTTGTTTAGATCATAAACACGGCTACATTTTTGTTAACACCCTCTGTGGATCTCTCTAAGGGGTTGAGGCTCGCTGTTCTTTCATCCTCAGAAAAAATGAATTTTAAAACTTTATTACGTAACAGAGAGTGGAGAGGTATATCTCCATAGTAACAGCAGTATAAACACCCTCTGGCTCGATGTGGTAACCGAAGCTGTTCAGCATTCAGCCATCCTCCTCTCATTTCATGAACATCTGAAGACGCAGCAGCAGCAGCCTGTCAGGGATGCCCCATGAGGGTCAGAAACACGAGATGATCACACGAAGCGCATGTCAAACGCGAGTTCAGATTTTCTGATGAAAAGAATTGAAATCAAAAAGAGACTCACTGTTTTATGTAATTAATCACCTTAAGCAACCCTCTCTTTGCGTCAGTACAGTATGTACCAGTGAAGGTACATTGTGTTCCTTAAAGCACAATGAGCAAACTGCTGAATAAATAAAGCAAATAAGACTGTTTGAAGAAATGTTTTAAATACATTTACACTGGAGAAACCAATTCTAACTTCAAAAAGAAAAGAAACCCCAGGAAGTGTTCTTAAAATAGAAAACAGTAGTGAAATCCAATGTCTTGCAGGACAGAATATGAATATAACAAAAGGAGAGAGGCTAATGGAAAAGAAAGGTCACACTCACCATAACAACTTATTACATAAACATAACATTGCATCAAACACAACATCAGTGCAAAAGTGGTGTACATAGAGTATTAACAAATATTGTTCAGGAATAGTGTATTCAAATGGTCATTCTATCAGTTTAAACATATTGTTTTGTAACTGGTTTCTTGTGCACCTGCATCATTATAACAGTATTACCCATCATGTCAGTGATATAATATTACAGTATAACAAAGATGGAACAAGTGTCATAAAATGTAAAAATAAATAAATAAATAAATAAATATTTACTTTAAACTAGGGCTGTCAATCGATTCAAATATTTATTTATTATATTTATTTATTATTTATTTATTTTGTCCATGATTAATTGTGATTAATCTCAAATTAATCGCACATTTTTGTACCTTAATGGGAGATTTGTCAAGTATTTAATAGCCTTATCAACATGGGAGTGGGCAAATATTGCTTTATGCAAATGTATGTATATATTTATTATTGGAAATCAATTAACAACACAAGACAATGACAAATATTGTCCAGAAACCCTCACAGGTACTGCATGTGCTCAAATCATAACATGGCAAACTCAAGCCCAACAGACAACAACAGCTGTCAGTGTGTCAGTGTGCTGACTTGACTATGACTCTCCCCACACTGCATGTGATTATCATAAAGTGGGCATGTCTGTAAAGGGGAGACTCGTGGGTACTCATAGAATCAATTTTCATTCACATATCTTGAGGTCAGAGGTCAAGGGACCCCTTTGAAAACAGCCATGACAGTTTTTCTTTGCCACAATTTAGCACAAGTTTGGAGCGTTATTTAACAAGCTAGTATAACATGGTTGGCACCAATGGATTCCTTATGTTTTCTAGTTTTGTATCATGCCAGTATCTTTACTCTAGCTTTAAAACTGCCACAACCTCCGAAAGATCGATTGCGTTAAAGAAATGATTGCCGTCAAAACGGTTTTGCGTGAATGCGTTATTATTATTATTATTATTATTAGCGCTGACAGACCTATTTTAAACCATGTTTGTTTTTGCCTTACAGCTGTGACAGAAGTACATTTAACATTTTTATATACTGGGAAAAGAGACCACACACTGGGCAAATATACAGAGCGTTTCAATACTTAAATATATTCATAACGTTTTACCTTTGAAATTGTAGCCTTTAGGTTTCCTTTTCTACTTTTATTCTAATTCATCTTATTTTATTGCACACTGCTCACACTATTATACTTTTAGCACAGCCTCAAGAGTATGCCACCCTGCATATATTTACTCATATATTGTATGAGCATGTGACAAGTAAAACCTATGACTCTTTCACCTATATGCTATGATAATATGTCCATAAATCAGAAATAGCCGGGGAGTGGAAAAGAGACCCCCATATTTATCTTATTTAATGTCTGATCATTTTGTGCTCGTAAGCTAATTCTAGACAGTGAAACATAAACACTGAAGAAGGCGAAATTGTCAAACAGTTTTCTTTAAAGTTAAAGATTGCTAAGACACAGACTGACCTTAAACCCGTGAAGCTGTCAAAGGACTGCCTGAGGTTGCTGTGATGAATAGGAGCTATAGGTCCAGACTAAACAAGCTCTGGCAGCATTAGCACGTTAGCAGTAACAGATGTGCGGTGCACCCAGAGTCGCACCGACAGTCACGATGTCTCCAGGTCGCCGACTGGTACTCTGATGACCTAGTCCATTATTGATGAACTTCAGCAACTCTTCCCCAAACCATTAAGCAGCAGATCAGATTAACAGACAGCTACTCCAAGCCAGATAATCATCCTGCTACTTTTTAAAGCTTTTACTTTTAGCGCTGTTTTTTGCTGGAGAGGACAAATTAAGAATCCCTCGTACAAGTCATGTTACCTTTCTTCATCTTTTTGCAAACACAGAGCAAAATGTAACCGGTTGGCCAGGTAGCACTCCCTTGCGTGTGTGCACTATGTGAAGTACGCCAGTCATTCAGTTAAGCAGGCGTGTGTATGTACAGAAATATCACCACGGAGGCTTTCATGTGCTGGTGACATGTTGTATTCCAGCATTGAGACAAATGATTCCGCATGCCTGAACTTGTTCCACTGCCTCGCCGCTGTCCTGACTGTTGTCTTCAAGTAGATTCAAAAATAGCAGTTCGAGCATCAACCAGAGGGCCACTGTGAGAAGGTCTGGTAGGTTCAAGGTTTTTATTTTCCACATACTCAACATATCTCTACACTGTGCAGTGAAATGCTTGTCTGTCTCTAGTGCTGTGCTTGAAATAAAGTAAAAATACAACATAGGGTTTACAGCAACACAATATGTACAACAAGATAAGATATGTGCAAAATTAAATATGAAATATAGTGCAGAAAAAGTTAGGGCTGTCATTCGATTCAAATGTTTAATCGCGATTATTCGCATAATTGTCCATGATTAATTGCGATAAATCGCTAATTAATCGCACATTTTTATCTGTTCAAAATGTACCTTAAAGGGAGATTTGTCAATTATTTAACACTCTTTTCAACATGGGAGTGGGTAAATATGCTTATGCTTGCTTTATGCAAATGTATGTATATATGTGTTATTGGAAATCAATTAACAACACAAAACAATGACAAATATTGTCCAGAAACCCTCACAGGTACTGCATTTAGCACAAAAAATATGCTCAAATCATAACATGGCAAACTGCAGCCCAACAGACAACAACAGCTGTCAGTGTGTTGACTTGACTATGACTTGCCCCAAATTGCATGTGATTATCATAAAGTGGGCATGTCTGTAAAGGGGAGACTCGTGGGTACCCATAGAACCCATTTTCATTCACATATCTTGAGGTCAGAGGTCAAGGGACCCCTTTATTTTCTAGTTTCGTATGATGCCAGTATCTTCACTCTAGCTTTAAAATTGAGCCTGCTAAAACCTCCAGAAGATCGATTGTGTTAATGCCTTAAAGAAATTAGTAGCGTTAAAACAAATTTGCTTTAACACGTTGTTATTTGCATTATCTTTGACAACTCTCAAAAAAATATGATGCAAATAAAGGGATGCGGGGGGTTTAATGGAGGTAATTGTCAGCAACATCAGAGGTGTAGTTTGTCAGGAGCTTTGGCAGTATCCTCATTCAGTATTCGGATGGCCTGAAGGGAAGTAGCTCCTCTTTGGCCTCTCAGTTCTGGCCCTGACTGCAACAGCTCAAAGAGACCATTGCTGGGATGGCTCGAATCCTTCATGATTCTGCCAACCTTGGCCCTGCACCACCTGGTGTAAATGTCGTGTTGGCTGGAGTTCACCCTCCCCCCCGGTATGCTGTAGAATGTTTTGAGTGTTTGTGGTGACATCCTGAATTTCCGCCGCTGTCGGTGGGGATAAAGGCGCTGCTGTGCCTTTTTGACTAGAATGTTTGTGTGAACAGACCATGTCAGGTCATCTGTGATGCGGACCTTGAGGTACTTGAAGTGGTTCACCCTCTCCGCTGCGGTCCCGTCAATCTTGAGGGGGGAGTAGTTCCTCCTCTACTGCTTCCCAAAATCAACAATCAGCTCCTTGGTTTTGCGGACATTCAGTGAGAAGCAGTTGTCCAGACACCACAGTGCGAGTTGGTTTGTGGATTACAGTTTTGATGTCTTGAGTTTGGCCATCTTGTTTTTTTGCAACCAGAAGTGACATGAGAGGGTGGAGCTAAGTACTAGCTAAGTAACCATACGCCGAATAAGACGTTAGGCAACCAGAATGTTACAATAAACTTTCATGAACAGAAAACACACCATGAAAGGGTTAAAGTTCTAAGACAAAATGACTGACAACTCCCAGTCCAGTTCTCTGTCCCCGTCAAAGGTCTGACAAGACGGCTTGCGATTAGTCGCTAGCGCAAATTTGCACTTCCAAGTTCAACAAAGTTGAACAAGATTGTGAAAAATCTGCATGGATTTACTTCACCCCCGCAAGCAAACCCACTGACCGCATCAATGTCATTGACATAAATTGATTTAGCCTTTAATTTTGCAGTTTTAAATACTGGAGTGACTGGGCCTTTAATCGAGGAGGCCTGCCAATTCTGTTTTGCTTCGCCTCAGCCTTTTTCTCTTGTGTATGTTGTTTTTTTTGGAAACCGGATTACTGACTGCTCCACCCCAGCCTTAAAGAATAACGCTGGCGGCAATCTATATGTTTATAATATCAACAAAAAGACCAACAGAGCATTTGACAGTTTCTCAATACTTCTCACATTCCCCAGCCTGTCAGTGGCTCTCAGCCCCCAAGCACATTTGTTCCTACTGAACATGTGGATCTTCAAAAACACATCACAGACATACTTTCATTTAAAAACTGTAGTTTTTAAATATTACTCAAACAGAAGGAAATATTGTATTTTTAGCTGTGCATTTGGTGCTCTACTGAGTAGCCTATGTGGGATTGACTCCAAATTCAATTTTAGCTTTCCTTTGAGTCAGTGACTGCAGCTGTACGGATACCAGTGGTTCATATATAAATAAATTAGGTACCTTCTTCCCTTTCATTCAATTTAACCTTGAGTGTCTCATGTGCTTACAGTAAACAATGACTCTCCTTACAGTACTTTCATTTTTTATTACTTCAAAATGTACCTCAAAGGGAGATTTGTCAAGTGGGAGTGGGCAAATATGCTTGCTTTATGCAAATGTTGTATATTTTTATTATTGAAAATCAATTAACACAAAATAAAACACCCCTTTGAAAATGGCCAGTTTTTCCTCACCAAAATTTTGCACAAGTTTGGAGCGTTATTTAGCCTCCTTCGCAACAAACTAGTATGACATGGCTGGTACCAATGGTACCAGTATCTTCACTTTATCTTCAAAACTGAGCCCGCTACAACTTAAAAAATGCAAGTTGCGTTAATGCGTTAAAGAAATTAGCGGCGTTAAAACAAATTTGCGTTAACGCATTATTATCGCGTTAACTTTGACAGGCCTACTTTTAATATTTCAAACAGAGTGACTCAACATAAATTGGGAGCTTTGTATTTAAGAGAATTTAAGGCTGTATTATCTGGGGAGAAAGTCCCAAAGTGGTCTTGTTCTATTTGTTCAAGTCCTAATGCCATCTCTCTGTCAAAACAGGCAGTGAATGACTGTAACGGGGAGTGGGACACAACTACCTAATAAAAATTAGCCTAAAAGAAAAAAAAGGCTCTCTATCGTCACGAAGATATTAACATTAGTGGACTCAGATAGTAAATTAAAACACCACTGCCAAGCAGCTGACTAGAGGATAAACTCTCTGGGAAACAGAGGTCAAAACTGAGAAGCCAGGCCACACAGACCGACCTCACTCTAACTGACTGAACTCGAAACAGAAAGCGGTGAGCACATCATGCAGATAGGCTCATGTGGTAACTTCTGCCAATACACACACCTCTAACAGAATTAAGCTCTCACAATGAGACAATGACTCAGCATCTGGACACTGGAAACCAGAGGTAGATATAACCTTCACACACCTGATCCTCATCAGGGACAATCAGGCTCCACAGCTGCCCCTCCTCAGAGATAATCAACCCACAGTGAATTTGGTAGTGAAAAAAAGGCATATAAATACGGGATTAAAATATTCAAAAGATATTCAGATTGTGTTTAAAAGCTATTATCAAGAAGCAGCTGTAATAATATCTCCTATTTTAAATTTTTGATGAAGGCACAATATTGCTCTTTTATGTTTTTAATAAAAACTTAATATTCACGCAAGAGTGAGTGCCAAGTGTGTTGTGTGATGTCTGTATGCAGAGCGTGTTTGCTTGGACATCTTCATTAATATGTGATATCTTGATTAAAAATAGAAGTACTTACATTCCTTTCTGTTTTATTGTTAAACAAACACATTTTGATTGCTTCTTTTGATAGGAACCTGCAAGCACAGACAAAAAATCATCATGTTAGACACTGTTTAGCAGCTCAGCTTTTCAACTCCGTGTGAGTCCGTGACCCCTCCGTCACGTAAACCAGCAGGTCATGTGAGTGAAAACAGCTCATGAGGGAAAAGAAAAGTGGTCTCTAAATTATGCAAAACTTTGCTCAGCTCCACTCTTTAAAGAAATTCATACCAGCTTCCAAAGTGCAAAGGTTTTCTGGGAGCACTTTTAACTATATGTTGCTTGTTGTTAATTGACAGGTTAGGGCTTTCACATGGTCCATTGCATGTTATTGTAAGTTGCCTGACAGATAGCGGAAGGCTGTAGATCAAGCTGATACCAGATGGGCTGGAAACACATAAGCAAGGATTTTTTGAGATTTTGAAGGATTTAAAGAAAAAAAACGGTAGTGAAATATAGATTAAAAAAAATATTTTTCAAAACATTTTTATTTCTCACAAATTTAAAGGAATGTGCAGGCTTTGGAGGTACATGTTCACATAGATTCAGTAACTGCATAAGGTTGAAGGCAAACCAATGTTTTGTTTTATAGATGACTTATATTTCCAGCTCTGATATAAAACTATCCACTGGCCGTTCGGTAGTAAATAAAGTAAGTCGATGAGATTACTTTTAATGCACAATTGAGCATACACAGGCTCCGTTGCATGTGTTCCTAAAGCTGGCAAATTCCCAAAATATGCGGATGTGTTAAAACTTCATATATGAATTATTATGTTCTTAACACTGTTCCCAGTGTAGTCTCAGGAGTAGTGGAAGATGGACCTATAAATAAGCTCGTTTTACAAGCAAAGCCCATAGAAGGGAGTCTATAAAGAGAATACAAAATTGTATTTCTTTAAACCATCTGTTTAAAAAATCATATACACTATCCATATGTTGTCCATACATTCTTAAAGGAATAGTTGGACATATTGGGAAATAACCTTTTTTGCAGAGTTAGATGAACATTGATACCACTCTCATGTCCGTACAGTAAATATGAAGCTACAACCAGCCAGTTAGCTGAATATAAAGTAGAAACGGGTGAAACGGCTAGCCTGGCTCTGTCCAAAAGTGAGACAATCTGACTACCAGGAAAATCCGTACACAAAGCCAAAGGTAAAAATGACAAGTTGGGGTTTTAAAGGCTATTATTTGCCAAACTACTTCTTGGGGTCGTGTCTAGAAGGTAACCCCAAAGTTGCGTAAACATGCAAAAACTCTCGTGAGACTCGTTGCCCTAACCATCCGAGGTCAATGCCTAACTTAACCATTCGCATCTAGGGTCCTTGCTGGTTGTCTGTCAACCCTGTGACGACAAGATATAACCACTGTGTGACATTCTTACTCCTCTGTTTTTCTACAGCTTAAACACATGATATAACGTGTTAATTCGTAACTTTTGGAGCCGCTGGTAGGCAGATTTTATCACCTTAGCCTCACCTCACCTGAGCTAATCGGCTGCTGGCTGTATTTTCATTTAAAGTCCAGACACCAGAGTGGTATAGATCTTCTTATCAAACTCTAGACAAGAAAGCGATAAGTGTATTTCCCAAGATGTTGAACTGCACATATTTTTAAGATTATTCCTTTACATTTGCTGTTATTGGACAATATAACATGGAGACATAAAACAGCACATAGAGTGTGTGAATGTAAATGTCCCAAACCACTTGAAACCCAGGATGTTAACAGTTAATGCAGCACTATATTCTGCATTTCTGCATTTTACGTCAAGGGAGCCTGTAGAGAAGTGGGCCATATCACCTTGTAGCCTATAGGTGAACCTTCATGACACATGGGGTTTGCTTTGGTTGAAACCTGGCCAACATGAAAGGAACAATGTGATGATTCTGTTTTTTGGGATTATTTTCTTGTTTATAGTTTTTACCTTCTAAGTAGGTCAAATAAACACAATTCCAGGAAGACCAATCCCAGGGGTGCCTCTGTTATCATACCCTAATGACAAGTCATTTTTTTAAACACACTAAAGACTGTCTTGGGGAATGGGAAATTCCTGTCCAACTCAAAATCACATTAAAGGCCTTACAAGAAATCTCTGTGCTTTGACATTTGAGAATAGTCTTTCACTTTCACAATTATCATATCAGACCTCAGCTGACGCACTTTGTCCCTGCTTTATCTACTTAGTTTTGGTGGTGTTTCTGGCTGAAAAGTCAAAAGAGGCCGTGCGACTCAATTTGTGAGCAGACTGATAAACCGCAGCGAGGGACATGGTGTAAAGCGCACCTATCTTCCCAGCGCTGACTCTTTATCAATACAACAGATTAGTTATTTTTCAGGGCTAAATGACCCGGCTGTGTGATGCGATAAAGAAAAACAGCCACCCTCTCTAAAGTCGTGCAGTTTGGTGTATCAGCGCTGCTCTTGTGGACAAAGGACGCTGGTGATCCAAGGTGATGTATCAGTGTGCATCGAAGACTCCATGCAGCCACAGCGGCCTAGACGGATTAGCCTGAGAGGGACTACATGACGGTTGCTTAGTAACTACAAACCTACTCAAATGCTTGACGAACATAAGGGACAGGGCTGTATTTTGACCATGAATAGTCAAAAGTGCTTTTTATTGCAACCTTACCTAACCTTAAACTACATACAACATGATAGGTGACATACACATGGTATACATGTCAACAACATCACCTGACAGCCCTCAAACTAGTGTGGTAGTAATGTGTGTGTAATGTCCCCAAAAGTGATCCAAACAAATACGTGTGTGTATGTGTGAGTGCTCGTGCATATATCTTTGTGAGGACCAATTGGAGTTTGAGACCTTCAGAGTGAGGATCTTTTTGGAAAGTGAGGACATTTTGTTCAAAGGCCTGTTTGAGGGTTCAGACTTGGTCTTAAGGTTAAGGTTAGAATTAGGTTAAGGTTAGGGTAAGGGGTTAGGTAGTACATTATGTCAATGAGTGTCCTCGCATAGATAGTTGTACAGGGATGTGTGTGTTCTACCTGAGACGTGTGTATTCAGTGACTCTCCAGTGGCCAGTGTACTAATAGTGGTTTTGCTGGATCCCTGCCACTCTTAGTGCTTTGCTGCAGGCTCTGTCCAGGCTGTTTTTCCTATTCTGGGATGTCCTTGTATGACCCGCGCTCCCATGCCAAGATCCAGACTGTGTCTAATGAAAGTAAGGTTCCAGCAGTTTGTTTCAGAAAATAATCTCGAGGAAAAAAAGAAAAAAAAAGAACGAATCAAGGCTCAGGCCACCAGTGTTTCATTAAGCCATACTTGTCAAGCTGGCGGTTGAGAATGTGAAAAGTAGCAGTAGCTGTGGGATTGTGGTGGCAGACTAGGCGGTTTAAAGAGAAAGAGGTATTTACACAATAAAAAGGTTTTTTTTATGGGGCTTTTTAAGCAAAACAGACTTTGCTTATTCTAGAAAAGAGTGCGGTAACAGTATTCAGAATAAACCTAATGACATACAAAAAAATTATGTTTTTATCTTTGTTTTTTGCATATCGTATGGTTTATTTGTACTATTTGTTATGTTGAATTGTTATGGTATTGTACGCATAATCACGCTGTATAAATTAGACTTCAATATCATTATACTAATATGGATGTAAAATGTTTTATGGGAATTGCTAAAAAAAACGTCCCCGATAACTAAAACTGAGTGACTGTATTAAGGTTCCTCAAAGGAAAAAAGGTGACTGGTGTGAGGGTGGATGGTGATGCACCTAAGGGTGCCAGAGTAATCTAGGAAGTGAAAGCGAAGGTAAACCAGTTTCCTATTTATCCTATCGCATCAGTGGGTCAAAGTGTGTGTGTGTGTTTAAGTGAGTGATGATGAGGCCCGTGACTCGAGGGACCCATGTCTTGAGTGTTTGTATGCTGGCAATCGTTGCTTAAGTTAATGAGTTTAGGATAAAGCTTAGGAGACGTATTTCTGCGGTGACCTTTCAGATCGTTGTGTCACCACGAGGCTGATCTAAGAGGTCCTAATGATTCTGGGAAAATCACATTCAACCCTAGTAACCGACACTGGCCAGGGCTTCTCCGCAAGCCAGCACACACATGCTCTTTTCTTCCTTTAGTCAGGGTGTAAACAACCAAAAGACGCCAGTGATGTAATCCAGATCACAGCAGAAATTTAACAGACTGGTTTGGAGAAACCAGATTCACAGGAAACCCTGATTATAGAGAGCTAAGTGTTTCTCTATTGCAGGCGTCAACATCAGACACTCTTTGTACTTGATGGGTGGCGTTTCTTACTTTTACGGTAAACACCTTGTTTGGCAGCACTTCAATGACCTTCAGGATAAATGACAACAGTAGCATGATATTACATCAGATAAGAAATTTCGTAATCTGTTGGCTTATTTTTTCTTTCAATATTTAGCAATTGCACATGTTCACCTCAGATCATCTCATAGAAAACACATTTTTGACATTGTGTCCTCTCAGTCTCGATGGCCACAGCCCAAAACAACACTGGCAGCAGTTATATCATCACCCTTCATTCTGTAACAAGTGTTTAAATTAATCAAGCCTCTTTCATACCGCTGTCATATGGAAAGCTTACGTACACACAAAGTGCGTCATATTGTGGATTCAGATAGTGTTAAGACTGGGATGAAATGAATGGAGTTTGCAGACTGGAGTTAGAACGATAGGGGAGATAAAAAACAGTGTGTCGTCAGTTTACTGGATCTTTGCTGCCTGAGGGAGTATGTCCATTCGCACATCTGAGTCACATCCATTTCAATAGAAAATGTTTGTCTGTTGTTTTTTCCAATCTTTCGTCACCAAATACAGTTTTAAATTGCACAATGTAAAATGCGTGTCAGATCTGCAAGAAAAACATTTTTTCGCAAGCTCAGGCACAAAGTTCTTATTTTCTGACGTCAGAGTTGTTTTTGTTCCACCCTGTCACGGGACAGCAGTTAAACCACTTCGGGCTGTGACTAATTCATGACATAATGAAGTAAATCAAATGTATTTCATTCAGAAGAGTGTCCTTTTGATTAATGTCTCCTTTTTTATGTTTAGAGGTAAATCCAATCGGCTGGTTTTTAAACAGGATCAAACTGTGACAGCGTGAAAAGAACAAATAACGTTTGAGTTTTCATGTATATAATAACATGCATTGTATAACATTATATAACTAAGATATAAAAGTATGTTACACAATGTTTGTCATTAAATCCAAAGTGCTGATTGGTAAAAGCTTCTTATGTGTGAAACACATGCAGCTAACTTTCTGATACCACATCTTGCTTTGAATGTGGCCAGTTACTTTGTAAGTGGATGGCGCCTGGCATCCCTTTTCTATTACTTTGTTTACAAAACAAACTAACTTCACACTCGCAGATGTTTGTGTAAAAGAAGCTGAGACGTCTGACGTGTAGCTTGTTGCACATCTGGTTTGTTATGGACATTTCTCACCAGTTTGTCTGCTCTTGTCTTTAAAAACCATCAGAGACCTCCAGTGACACAGCTGCTAAACAGTCCCAGGTGCCTCCTGTCAGCCTGGACGTCTGTGCAGCGTTTGCAGGTGTAGTTCTCGGAGAAATAGATTCAGTTTATCACAACATGAATCGTGTTTTCTTGGGTTTGGCTCCTTGGTTATTTATCTGTTACATTGTACAAACCAAGACGTCACAGTGAAGTCAAATGGGGCAAAATCTGACAGTCAGACAGGTTTTAAACAAACACTCTGAGGTGAGACAAATTTATTTGGAAGAAAAAACAAAGTTTGTTTTTAAAAAATACATCTCATCCTTCTGGTTCAACAGTGAAATAACCTGGCTCTGTCCAAAGATAACAAAATCTGCATCACAGCACATCTAAAGCTCACAAATAAACATGTTATTTTGTAATTATATTTGTTTGATCCATTCAAAAAGTGAAGTGTTAAAAACAGTCATTGTGGTCTTACAGGGCCGGACTTCTTATGTCTCCGCTGGTTGCCTTGCAACCCCAGGGTAATGAAATGACTAACGTTGGGGGTGAGGTGAAGTGACTGACGTTCAGATCATACTTTTTAATTCACCAGGTATGTCCCACTGAAATTGAAAAACACCAAACACCAAAAAAGGATAGAATGAGCAAAGGAGAGAGGCAATTACAAATGACTCATTTACTACAGAGTTGACAACTGTCTTGAATTTGGCGAGAGATGCCAGACTCTTTACTTAAATTTAGCAGTGAAGCAGTAATCAAAACCTATCTGCAAATTAACTTGAATTAACTCCAAAGCCTGACGGAACACTTGCACAGCAAAATATAATCCAATACAGTAGTCCTGCCATAAATGTTAAATATACACAGAGTAATGTGATAATAACATGCTAACACAAATGTGTTTTAACACCACTAATATCTTTAACACATGAACGCAATTGATCTTTCTGAGGTTGTAGGGTTTTAAAGCTAGAGTGAAACTGGAAAGCCTAAGGAATCCATCGGTACCAACCATGTCATACTAGCTTGTTGGGAAGGAGACGAAATAACGCTAGAAACTTACGCAGAATTTTGGCAAGGAAAAACTATCATGGCCATTTTCAAAGGGGCCCCTTGACCTCTGACCTCAACATATGTGAATGAAAATGGGTTCTATGGGTACCAACAAGTCTCTCCTTTACAGACATGCCCACTTTATGATAATCACAGGCAGTTTGGGGCAAGTCATAGTCAAGTCAGCACACTGACACACTGACAGCTGTTGTTGCCTGTTGGGCTGCAGTTTGCCATGTTATGGTTTCAGCATATTTTTTATGCTAAGTGCAGTACCTGTGAGGGTTTCAGGACAATATGTGTCATTGTTTTGTGTTGTTAATTGATTTCCAATAATAAATATATACATATATTTGCATAAAGCAGCATATTTGCCCACTCCCATGTCGATAAGAGTATTTTAAAACTTGACAAATCTTCCTTTAAGGTACATTTTGAACAGATAAAACAAATGTGTGATTAATTTGTGATTAATCACGGCCAATCATACGATTAATCGCGATGATAATTAATCAATTGACAGCAATAATATACACCTTTGTGAAGGTATTAATGCACATTTTTGTTTAGATTTTGGCAGATGAGTGCTGAGCAGTGCTAAATAGATAAGATAAGATAAGATAAGATAAGATAAGATAAGATAAGACAGACTGGTAACAGCGCAAATATAAAAGTCAAAGATAACAATAACAATAAGGTGCAAATCCAAAATATATACACTGTACAGTCCAGTATTTGTATTGTAGGCCTAGTATATGTGATGTAGTATCATGGATGTTGAGTGGACTTGCACAATCACACAATCAGGTTATGGGTAATAAAAAAAAATAAAAAGGTTACGGGTAAGGAAATAGGCAATAAATAAATATACTACAGGACATGGGTTCAAAAACTTTAATGTGCTGAATATCTTTCACTTTAGAAAACCAGCGGTGGCAGGTTTATACTGCCTTGTATTCCTCCTCAAGGTGTCCAGGGGCCTCTGTATAGCAGCAGCTCAGTGAATGAGTCATCCAAGCCTGGATATATTCAGTCATACAGTCTTGTATGAGTCCAGCGCCTTCTAGTGGCCACAGAGAGAGAGAGAGATCTGAGTCCACAAGGCAAAAAGAAAGAAGCGAACATGTTTTTCTTTTTCCCTTTTTCACTTTCAGGACTTTCACCATGCGTTCAACCACAGCCAATTAAAACTAATCCAAGTGTCTCACAGTACAGTGGTATAATAAAAACAACACCAAATCTGTCATGTTATTTTATCTGTCTAGATGTTGGACTGAAGACACACTCTCTCTCTCTCTCTCTCTGTGTGGATCTTTAAAAACCCAGAGTGGACTGGAGGTAATCCCCACCATGTGAGTGGGCGTGTTTTTTTTTTTCCTCTTCCCTTTTCTTTTTCTTTTTTTTCCCCCCATTATTCAAATGCTCTAGCTGTACCTATAAAAAGAGTGCCTGCGTGCGTCAGATAGTTTTTTCTCCAATGGGTAAAGGTGACTAAGTACTTGTTGTGTGTGTGTCTTCTTTTTCTCAGCCGGCCCAGCTGTATAGTCGCATCCTTTATCAGGAAAGGAAAAAGAGGAGGAAAGGAAGAAAAAGAGAGATGATGCACGACTCTGGAGGTGTCCAGATGGCGAGGGCTCTGAAGCACTCAGCCCTGTGTCTGATGCTCCTTCCTCGGTTCCTCCTGGCTGCAGTCATGCTCTGGCTCTTGGATTTCTTATGCATTAGGAAAAAAGTGTTTCTGAAAATGGGAGAAAAGCAGCAGGACAGTCCGGACGACCCTCCGTTGTGCGTGTCCGACTCCAACAAGATGTTCACCTTGGAGTCCCTCAGAGCCGTGTGGTACGGACAGAAACTGGACTTTCTTAAATCGGCGCACCTCGGACGCGCGGCTCCAAACACCGAGGTGATGCTGGTGCAAGAGCGACGACAGGTCCGGCTCTTGGACTGCATGAGAGACAAACGACCGCTCATCCTCAACTTCGGCAGCTGCTCCTGACCGCCGTTCATGACGCGTCTGACGGCGTTCCAGCGCGTCGTGAGCCAATACGCGGACATTGCGGACTTCTTAGTTGTGTACATCGAGGAGGCGCATCCGTCGGACGGCTGGGTGAGCTCCGATGCGCCGTACCAGATCCCCAAGCACCGCTGCCTGGAGGATAGACTCCGAGCCGCGCAGCTGATGCTCGCAGAGGCGCCTGGTAGCAACGTGGTGGTGGATAATATGGAGAACTCGTCCAACGCGGCGTACGGAGCCTACTTCGAGAGACTTTACATCGTGATGGACGAGAGAGTGGTATACCAGGGTGGTAGAGGTCCGGAAGGATACCGGATCTCCGAGCTCAGGAACTGGCTGCAGCAATACAGACATGAGATGGTACATTCCCAAGCAGCGGTGCTCCAAGTGTAGTTTATAAAAAAAGATGCTCCTCTGCTCCATCATTCTGCTTCATAAGTGTCCAAAACTCACAAAATATTCAGATGCTGCTACTATATATATCAAGATGTTTTCACACACATGGCACATTATATTGTTTTTTCTTCTTGTGTAAAAGATATTCAGGACTCTTTGACAAAATAGCCTATATAATATGTCATGTTCAAAGCCTATAAATATTTATAGGCTGTATATATAGGCTGGTTATATTGTGTTTGTCTTTGAACTTAATTGCTAATAGATTGTTTTTTGGGGTTTTTTTGTATGGAAAAAGTCTTGAATCAGGTGAAACTGGATTCAATTAGTGATCACTCTATTTTTCTACAATGTGTGTGTGTGTGTGTAAGTGAGTGTGTGAGTGTGTGAGTGTGTGGTGCGTTCAGGCTCCATGTCTCACTCCGGTGTTACTGTGAAGTTCGGTTTTTAAAAGGCTAAACGGCCAGAAAACCGACACTGATGTTTTTTGACACCGGGATGTGGGTTCCATGTTAGCGGGATGCCTTCCTCGATGATCGATTGCCAAACCGATGTGTGTATTATGTTGAAACGATGTAAAACTGAACAAAAATGTTTTTAATAAATATCAGATCACACGTGGATGATGATTTGCTGTTGACTTGTCAGAGCAAAAAAAAACACCTCAAAGTTCTTCCGTTTTGGTCTCACTGGTTTCACTGTTTGTCTTCATAACATCCGATGACGTCATACATAGCTGCTGCTCCTCGTGCAGTTTTGTTTTTCAGGATGTTTCATGATTGTTTACATTTATGTTTATGATGATTTTTTTTTTTTTCAGCCTCTTCTGACTCCTCTGCTCTTATATAAGCAGGCCTATTCGGGACAAAGTGATCCCTCATTAGCATACCATAGTAATCTACGGCCGAGAGTCAATACTGTGTCCTTGTGACTGATTCATTAACCCACTTTCAGCCGTGAAACATGCAGAAGAAAAGGAGGCCAGAAAGAAAAACCCATTTCATGTGTTGGGGGGGAAAAGAGGAAACAGAAATCGGTGTTATTTATAGAGCTCTAAAGGAGAGGTCTGTTTTGTGTTGTGTAGCACAGTTAGGAATGATCATGAAACCATAGTGATGATGGAGTGAAAGGCAATAGGTCAGAAAAAGTCAGGATTTCAGTTTGTTTTTAAAAAAATGTATCATGTGCGGAGGAAATCATGCTCACAAACAGCGTGTCATGAGTAAACAGGCTTGTCAGAAAAAAAAATCCAATTTGAGCAAATGTTCCTTTCAGAGCCGTGACATTTTCTGTACATGGATCAGAATGAAACAAAGAGCTGAGCTGAATTGCCTATAGCGGCGTGATGCATGCGTCTTTAATCCATAAATCTTTATCCCTTTCTCACTTTCTCATTATCTCGGCAATCTCTCCTCCCCTCTCTCATATACATATATATGCACACATACACACAAGCAGGAATTCACACACTGCCACATGTAATTAGGATTAGAGAGCAATGTGGTGTGTGCGCTGTAGATCTCCCGGGGACATGGACGAGGGCCAGGTGTAACACAAGCGGTTTATAATAAGAGTTTGAACTTTTATTTTCTTTTTTTCTAAGTGTATGAATAGGAGTGTTTGTGGCAAATATAGCTTTTCTATCCTTCTAATTTGGCCAATCAAGATTCATTACAAAACAAACTCTGTGTTTGCCAACATGATTTCATAACAGCACAAAAAAGGATTTTCAAGAGTTCGGATCCCATCAAATCTAACTTATAAGCACCCAATTCGACTGTTATCAGGCCATTAAAGAGGCGTTATCAGTCGTTATAGGCACAATAGATGTGGTTTAGTAGGGGCCTACTACGTTGTAAAAGTGAAAGCGAAACTTAAAAGCAACACGTTTTAACACATAAAACTTAATGAAACGTTGCGTTTTGAACACAAACTAAACAGCTTGTTTAGGTTTAGGCCACAAAATTACAACTTCTTTAGGTTTAGGCAACGAAACAACTTAGTTAAGTTACGTCTCAAAAGGGAAAGTGAAACTTAAACTTTGTGAACACAAATACAGCTACATATTATTAGTTTAACACAAGGTGCAAACCCCGCCCTTCTGGGTCAGAAGACCGCCACCCCATATGGAGTTTCACGCAATCTATAGTACAGCGCCTGACTTCCACTTCTGCTCCTGTAATAATTACGGTCACTTGAGGTTGCTGTCGTGTTCTTTCATATCTTCTTTTGGTGATCTACCATGTGAAGAGATTTCACAACCTACTGGTGGGTGTAGTAGGCCCCTATTGGCTCTCATTTGTGGTGCATATAACGACCGATAATGGCTATTTAATGGCCTGACAACAGTCTAATCGGCTGAAATTACCAAAGTTCACCGACACTTCCTCCCACCCACCCTTTCAACTCAAGCACTGCTGAGAGACAGATGATATTGATCCAGCTAGCTTAAGCTAGCTAAAGGACAGCTACAGGATGTGGTAATTGTGAACCTGTTTTCTCTAACAGCCCCAGCCTTGATGAGCAGGAGCTGACTCGAGTCCAGCTGTCCAACGTTAGCCCGACTGCTCCTCCTCCCACTGACAATTGGGTGTCTGATATGATACAGAATGAAATAATAGCACATCTTGCACATGCTTCTCAGCACAAGATTGTCTCTCGGGCATTTGAGATGAGATTGATCTAGAGAGGTCAGAAGGGGCGCAGCTCTAACTGAGGCTAACCTGACCTTTACACTATTACGCTACTACGCTATTCTCATACACCGTTCGAAGCTATACCTACAAAAAGTAGTCTAATGCATTGTAATTTGTATATCCCATGAAACGAAATCATATGCAATCCACGTAATTGTGAACCACGAAGTATAAAGAACGACAAACGCCATGTAGAGAGGTTTATTTGATGTATTTGTCACGTAACTTCCGTGCCTAAGTTACGCCGCTTCCGTAGTAATTTTAACCCAAACCACCATCTTTTCCTAAACCTAAGTAAGTCGTTTTTGTCACGTAACTTCTGTACTTAAGTTATGCCACTTCCGGTGTTATTATAACCCAAACCACAATCTTTTCCTAAACCTAACCACGTAGTTTTTGTCACGTAAATTACGTACTTAAGTTACACCACTTCCGTAGTAATTTTAACTCAAACCACGATCTTTTCCTAAAGCTAACTAAATAGTTTTGTTGCTTAAACCTAACCAAGTCGATCTTTTCTTAAACCAACTAAATAGTTTTGTTAGTTGAAGCTAACTAGGTAGTTTTGGTGCCTAAACCTAACCAAGTCGATCTTCTCTTAAAACTAACTAATTAATTTTGTTGCCTAAACCTAACAAAGTAGTTTTGTTGCTTGAACCTAACAAAGTAGTTTTGTTGCTTAAACCTAACCAAGTCAATCTTTTCTTAAACCAAACTAAGTAGTTTTGTTGCCTAAACCTAACCAAGTTGTTTCCTGTGAGGATGGAGGTTTATTTTGAAGACCGGAGCGGAAACTGACACGTGCGTCAAATGTTGTCTGATATTTGTGAGAAAACACACCAAAAATGAGGAATCCTTTTTTGTAAGATATCCTACAAACCATTGTAATAGAATACGTAGACTGAGGATGCTGCGCGACCTACCTAATCCTGAAAAGTTGCAGTCCATGAAATTCGAGAATTTATGTGAAACCTGCATCCACAAACAAGGGGACTCTTCAGTGAAGTGGAAAGCTGATTCAGCTGTGGGTACCTGTGTCTCCTGCATCCTCACAGAGATCTTTCTCAGGGCTTTGTCAGCTGAAAACTTGACTCCGTAACACTCTCACTCAGAGGAGATTCATCCGGCATTACTGCATGTCCACAATGACATTTAAATGAAATCATTAAAAGATGGATCTATTTTAATTACTGCTACTGTGGAATAATTGCTCATGCTGGCTTGTTTATTATATCACACACCCAAATTGGGATTTTTTTTACGAGTTGTGTTTATAGGTTTGGCTTATAACCTGGTCTGGAGTTTGTCTGCTTTACCTGACACTGTGTGAGTTTGACTGCTTTCTGACTGTGTGCTGACTGTGTGAGTCAACAGTGTTCTTGCTGTGTGTGATTCGTTCAAATTGGCTCTTTTGTTGTTGCATAGAATATTCTATAGCCTAGAGGTTGTATATTATTAATAGTTGTTAGGTGATATCCTCAGCATTCAGACTGAAAATAAAAACGTCTCTCCTGTCAAGACAGATGTTTTCTGCAGAGAATCAGAGGTTTGTCCTGCTTCACAGTGACAGCTGACTTTTCGTGTTATCAGTCACTCTCAGGTCACCACTGTAATTTCAAAAAGCTCTTTGGTCAGACATCACTGATTGACTGACTCTCTTATCGCTGTGTTTGTCATTGATTTGAAAAGGAAGGTTTAAACGGGGACACCCTTTTTTTCTTCCCTCTTAGCATAGAAACAGTGGAGGAGTGTTCACGGAGGATGGCGGAGAGGGAGCATGTCAGTTCTCCTGTTCTCAGTTCACCCCTCGCAGCTCGCAGCACGCTACATGAATGCATAAAGACACGCACAGCCATACAGTACATGCATGTGGTGATATAATGAGAATCAACTGAGGCATGAAGGAAGCTGCTGAATACATTAAAACCACGCAGTAGAGAAATGGGCATACGTGCAAAGCTGCTGGGTGATTGAAGTTGAGGATGTTGAAACTGCGGCCTACTTGCTTGGAGTCAAGAACACAGTTAATTGCATTCACGGAAGAGCGTGACTTACAGTCAGATAGCAAACTTCCTCAGTGTCAGATAAGGATAAGGATAAGTTGTAACCCCAAACCAGGTCATAAGCATCCGATTTGACTCTTATCAGGCCATTAAATAGGCTTTATCAGTCACTATAAGCACCATAGATGTGGCTCAATAGGGACCTACTACACCTACTACATTGTAAAAGTGAAAGTGAAACTTAAAAGCAACATGTTTAAACACATTTTAAAACTGCAGGCGTCTTTAGGTTTAAGCAACAAAACTAAAACTTCTTTAGGTTTAGGCAATCCATCGTCCCTGACCTCTGCCCTTTATGGAGTTTCACACTGTCTATATTACAGCACCTGACTTCCACTTCTGCTCCTGTCATAATTACTACGATTGTTAGAGGTTGCTGTAATGTTCTTTTATACCTTCTTTCAGTGATCTACCATGTGCATAGATGATAAAACCTACCAGTGGGTGTAGTAGGCCCCTATTGACCCACATCATGTGAGATATAATAAATAAGTAACAAAAGCAATTATTTCAGGGAGGCAGTAATTAAAATAGAACCATCTATGGGGCAGACTACTCAGACTACTCAGGAGTGGTGCTGATAAACTCCCTCATGAGAGCCTGAATGTCAAAATCATCCAAAATGTCGTTGTGGACATGCAGCAATAGAGTGTTACAGGAATGAGTCCTACTGTAAAACCAGGAAAAGAGTTAGCATTTTAGCACTTCCGGTTCCCTCATGTGGAAGTCAATGGGTTTTTTGAATGGGTTTTTAGTTAGATGCCTGAAATAAGGTCTGTGGTTAACACAAGATTAAGAGATTTTAAAGTTTTGTTCAACGACATAAAATACGTCAGTAAATACCCCACTCGTGAATTTTGAAGCCTTTATTTGTCTTAAAAAAGGCGGTTGCTAACAAGTGGCTAAATGAGACTATACTGAACGTCATCATGGCAACTTGTCCACTGTGTATACTCTCACTAATGCGACTGTGGTGTAGTTTGTAGCCTAACGATAGCTTTTTACTTCTGGCGATTGCTTTCAAGCTTCAAAAATCATAGAATTGGTGTTCAGAAGTGGAGATCATTTTCCAGAACAAAACATGTATCATAAACGTGTGTTTGCCACAGAGCTTATTTTCTGCAATAATCCAAAATCCAATGGAAAAAATCCCATTGGTTTTTTGTCAAGGGAACCCAGGGCGATGCTAACTTCCTGGTTGCCCTACAAAAATACATCATCCCTGGAGGACTCAATACCAGATGAGTTCATCTCCTCTGAGTGAGAGTGTTACGGAGCCAAGTTTTCAGCTGACAAAGCCCTGAGAAAGATCTCTGTGAGGATGCAGGAGACACAGGTAGACACAGCTGAATCAGCTTTTCCACTTCACTGAAGTGTCCCCCTTGTTTGTGGATGCAGACTTGACATAAATTCTCCGTGGACTCTTTAGAACTTTTCAGGTTTAGTTTCAGCAATAGAATCGTGCTTGCATGATATTTTTGCCAGCATCTCCAAATTAGGGCCATAGGCGCGGGATATCCCTGAAATTGCCTCGCACACCATCTGGAATGCAACCTGAGCATGATGCAAGCATCCGATACACACATTTCCAAAAGATGTCTTCTTATATAGGCATTGAGCTCATTCTCTAATGAGATTTGCAATGCTCTGCTCAAAGTTAAGTGTGTCAGCTATCAAACACACTTCTCGGGCTATCTCCTGAAGCACAAGATCTAGCGAGTAGTTGCACAAATAATGAATAAATGATGAACCAGGGCAAATCTCTTTTAGCCATGCTTCCATGCTTGGACTGACCAAGCCACGGCCACGTTATTAGCACCATCAAAAGAGTATCCTTGTAGTTTTTCCCAGTGGGCAATCTCCATTTCTGAAAAGTGAAGCCGGTGTGTAAGTGCCTTAAACATGCATTCTTTCTAATAGCCAGCAGGGGGCGACTCCTCTGGTTACAAAAAGAAGTCTGATTGTATAGAAGTCTATGAGAAAATGACCCTACTTCTCACTTGATTTATTACTTCAGTAAACATTGTAAACATGAGTTTATGGTCTCAATCTCTAGTTTACAGCTCTTCAATACAGCATGATGTTCATTTTAGTAAATTATGGTCACATTTAGACGATAAAGCAAGGTATGCTTTAGGGCTACCTTGTGATTGTGGGGTCACTACCACGGCGTTGTCCGGTCTGGGAGTTGTCCATGTTTTCGTCTTACAGGTTTAATAGTTCATGAAAGTTACATTTTGGGGTTCGTCCAAAAAAACAAAAAAAGAGTTAAAACATATTTATTATAAACTGCTTGTCATAACAGCCGCCCCCTCAGTACCATCACATGCTTGACAGTTAAATGCTTGACGACAACATTCTGTCATTCCACACGGATCTGTAAAGAACAACTGAAGTTCATCAAAACTGATTGACAGTATAGCTATTTGTTATTCATTCATACATCTATAAAAACTATCCTGACTTTTCTTGTTAGATGTAGCCAGTTCTGCTGCATAATTTCTACATTTATCTCCCAGGCATACAGGCACCAGGCAGAAGAAGACCCTTTTTGTTGTTGAGTTATTGTATTATAAAAATGTGATTTGATTTAGACCAAATCATTTCTCTGCTGTCTTGGGGAGCAAACAAACGATTTATAATCTCAGCGAGGCATTTCCCAGTTAAATAAAGTCATTAACTTCTGAATAACACACTAATACAGTCTTGATTCATAAATAACAAAATGCCATGATAAGATGTTCTGGCCTCATGGCCGTTACTCTTGTATGATGTAATAGCATCTTCTGATCCAAAATCCCATTTCACCCTGTGCCCCCACACTGGATGTATTTATATTTCTTTTAATTACACTTCTATTTAAAGCTGCACTAATCAATATTTTTATATTAACAATTGATCAAATGAGATGTTACAATGTGTAATGAGAAAATGTGTCACGGTTAGGAGTGCATGCAGCAGGGAAAGGACCCAAACGCAGATAAACAGATGAGGAGGCAGCAGGAAGAAGGTGCGTTGATTTATTGCAAAATGGCTTTCGGGGTGAAGGCTGGTAACAAGTAAATCAAAAAGACTGGTAACAGGAAATAAATCTGGAACACAAAGCACTAGGGACTCACACTTGAGAAAGAGGCTGGAATGCTTGACAACATGGTACAAAGATGAACTGGCACAGAGTGAAGAAAACACACACACTAAATACTCTGGAGAAGGAGAGGATAATGAGGGACAGGTGAAACCAATCAGGGCAGAGCAGACAGTCGAACTGGAGGGAAAACCAATGTGATCTCACAGAAATATGTGACGACGATTTCTTAACAGAACATTATGTTGTGGTGGCATATAATGTGTTAAAATGATGTGCTGCCACCACCATGGAAACAATTCAGGTTTAGGTAACAAAACTACTTAGTTAGGTTTAGGAAAGAAAACATCATGCTTGGGTTAAAATAAGTATGTTTGTAACCTAACTTAATTTATGTAGCTTTCATAATTTAAAATAAGTCAACCTTGACTTTTAGTTTCACAAGGGACATGAATACTGGTCTCCAGGGTCAGCCTTGTCTCACTCCCAGGGCACCAAAAACCGACGCTTTGGCAGTGGCCCAGCAGCCCATTGATACCGATGCACAAGGAACCCTTTGGTGTTTGTATGAAACGCACGGGGATTTCAACTAACTCCGATGTAAAGGCATCTGCGTCATTATTAGACAAGCATCGGACATAGTATTAAGAAAGAGAAGTCCGGGCGTAAGGGCGGAAATCCACAGTAAAGGCGGGTGGGAGGTGTGTTGGATGGGTCACACAAACGCAGGATTTACTTTTACTCAGGGGACTGGCGATCGTGTCCCGTGTGAAACCAAAAGTTGAGTGATTTTTACTTAAGACGTGTTACGTGTCGCTACGCCACTGAGTCACATGGCGTTAAAAGCGTAGTTATTTTAAGCCAAACCATGATATTTTGTCTAACCCTAACCAAATGGTTTTGTTGCCTAAACCTAACCACCACCATTTCACAACGTTAACCACATGTTACGACGTTAACCAGGGCCGTCTCACAACGCTAACCACACTCAAACCTTCAGTGTTAAGATAATACGCAAAAAGGCTGCCCAAGCGACAAAATATGACGACTACGTTGCCAGGGTGGAAGTCCCATGTGTGACCCATCCATCCATCCTGACCTAAAAACCTACGCGGACTTTGATTAAAACGTATTTCTGTTGAACCTGGGAATTTGTGTGTCCACCACGACAAAGGATCCTAATTGACTTTCGATTGGCATTGTTTCCGTGGTGACGCCACCACGTAGTGCACTGTTAAGAGGTCATGGTCATTTCACGTATTTCTGTGAGATCTGGCTGGGGAAGCCTGTGAAGTGAAGTGGTCTGAAACAAGCGGATAGGTGAGTAACAAATAAAAACAGGTAACATGAATGAATGAGTGGCATACTTGTTGCGTTGCCCCCTTGTGGCCAGAATCAATGAATGCAGCTTTAAATAGCCACTAACAGTAAGCTTATCCATCACAGAAAGAACACACTTTTCTTCATAATCAGCAATTTTATGTTGTTTTTCATTTATTGTTTTCTGCAGGATGCATTGTAGATTCAGATTTATTTTTCGTGGAAAAAAAAAGCATTCCCAAAGCCCTACTGATGTGTACGGTTCATGAAATAGAATGATCATTACACTGTTTGAGACAAGGTACAGCTTGACAGGACATAAAATGCCCTGTTGAGATGATATCTCTTCATTTTGCCAATCCCATGACCTTCCATTTAGCTGCCAGCCACTGAAGTCATATGATGTAGAAAACAAGGTTTGTAACCATGGGACAGTGTATCCATTACAATTTTAGATGTTCTGACCTCAGTGACCCCTCAGTCTAACTTTAAAGTGTTATCCCAGGAGCATTTTATTTGGCATAAGACTGAAGGCAGGAATTTGGCTGCTTATCAGAGACAGGTTCGCCTTATATTCAAAGTATAAAAGGAGGGTATTAAGAAAACAAATGGCATACAGTGGCTTCACCACACCTGTACTGAGCAGGGCAGCATTTTAATAAAATAAAGTCTGAGCCTGGTGGATATTAGTTCCTGAGGGTGAAGTCTCATATAGTGTATAAAAATGCACAGACAATATAACTTGTAAAAACAAGTTCCATAAACTATGCACACAGCATAAGCAATAATGTTATATTGGAAGAATCATAGTAGCAGTGAGGAGTCATTTCCTGACCTGAGATGACTGAGGGTATTTGAGTTTGATATAAGTTCAAAGAAGTTTAAACTCATGCATGAAAGGCACATGACCAGTGTTCAGTTCTTGACTGCGATTTCACATTTACATTGATGCATTTGCAAGACGGGTTCACATTTTTTCCCCAGTCTGTCTTGAACTAATACTCACATGATTATGCACAATTGTGCAAAAGATTTCCTGGATGCTGTTATCATTCCTTCTCTCCATATACGGTCTGGGAAGAGATCCCTGTCTAAGTTCAGCTGAAGTTAATATGAGGCTTCTGCAGTCTTAGACAAGTCAATGAGGTACAATCTTTTAAAGCAATTGGATTTACATGTTTCCCAGACTGCAAAAATGTAAACTCTTACCAAGTATAAAATATCTCATAATACTTCGGGCACAATCACCCAACAAGTAACATTTCAGTGACTTGTTTGTAGACAATGCATCTTGAATATTAAGTGACAAAATACTACTTTTGAGAGCATTACATGCTTATTATGACACACAGCTTTTCCTAATTCTAGTGAAATATAGCTCAACGTGAGTTTTCCCAGCTAATTTTAAGATCTCTTTTAATCTTGAAAGGCCTAAATATTACTTATTATTTCAAGACATCTTACCAAGAGAATTTTCACTTGTTCCATTGGCAGAATTGTTTTACTTATTACAAGCGAAAACACCTTGTATCCATTGTTATTGTTTTTTACTTATTTTTAGAGTGCATTTCCATCCAAATTTGGTGCAAATTGTGGACAAATTTCTCGAAAATCAACAAAAGAAAGCACAGATTAATGTGCTTTTCTATCCATTACTGTTATACAAATATTAACAATATTAAGATAAACAGTTTGTCGTGCTAATTTTCTAGTCAGATGCAATTAGATCATTGCAGAAGACAAGGACGCAACGAGATGATGTCATTTAAAGAGCAGCAGTCAAACCTCAAACAATGGAAATTCACAAGAAGAACATGATGGAAATATGGCATTTATTTCTTTCATTTCAGGAACGTTACAGTCTGCTTAACACTCCTAACAGATGTGATGTTTTCATCTGCCAACATTTTTTGTTTTTCAAGTGGAGTGGAAACTTCAGTAGTAGTAGTAGCAGTCACATGCTTCATGCACATCATGCTTTATTCAGCAGGTCTGTTTCCATTGGACTGTGTTGCATTTTGCGTTTATTGTTATGGCAACTTTTCCACCTCAGCCTTGCATAAAAAACTTATTCAGAGTGTATTTCGACTTTTTTTCGATTCAGGTTTCCTTTTTGTGCAAATTAGAAATGTGTATAAAACCAGGTATGTAGTGTGTCCTTGCTAGAGCAGAGGGATAATAACAAAAAGAAAGAATTTTGTTGTAAGAAGATACTCACTTGATTTGACGAACTCTGACTGAATCCTAGTAGCTTCAGGTGAACTTCAGAATGAGGTCTGTGGATTTTATCCCCCACCTCTCCATAGGGTCACACTAGGAAGGGATCTCTTCATGGGCCGGCAGGAGAGAAGAAATGTTTACAGACACAAAAAGCACTTTGAACATACAGTATATTAGTATTTATATTATTCATAAAGCATAGATGCACTTATGTAAAGGACATCTTGGTTTGCATAATTCTGAAAACCATTAACATACAAAAACAGAAGTGATAATAATACGTAGACATCAGGCAGACTATACACACACATTGAAGTTAATGATAAATACTGATACAAAATTCATGAAATTGGCAGATGCTTACATAAGCAGCTCCATATTCTATAATGGTGCCTTCAAATGAAACTCATGAGCTTATGTTTACAATATGGGAAGTTGTGTACACAATGCTTGTGTACACAATGCTAGGCATTGAAGTGGTTAAGTCGTGAGAACACCGCTGCTAAGCAACAGCAATATTAACGTTACTGGCGGTGTCGAGGTGCCACAGAGGCTAACAATTTAGCAAGCTGGCAAGCAGGTAACATAATGCAGTAAATGCAAAGGCATAATGACAGAGGAAAAAGATGAGGCCAACAATATATGACTAAAATGACTGAATATTGAATGAATGTATATTAACTTATTATGCACTAAAAGATTAACTGCCAAGGCCTCCGCCATTTCTGACAACGTCAACAAACACGTCACGACTCCATTTGAAAGCACCAACAATATGCAAGTGGTTAAGTTGTGACTGTTGCTAAGTAACAGCAATATTAACGTTACTGTCGGTGTCTAGAACCCACAGAGGCTAACAATTTAGCATATGGACTCTTCTCGTGAACGCGGTAAACACGACCCCATTTGAAGACATATGAGAAATGAAATATATAGTGTCTTAATTGTATCTTGTTAAATTTCTGTAATTTTATGACCATATGACTAAATAAATAACAATATATCTCTAATAGATATTTTGGGTGGGTGGAATTTGCATCAAGTACTTTCAACCAAAAAATGGAATTTCCGATTTAAAAGTACAAGAATAAAGTTCGTACAAATGTTACCAACTTCTACAAACATCACTGCTGAAGAGGAACATCGATCACAGTGAGAGGAGGCTGCTTTGTAGAGATTCTAAGTAATTAGCGTCAGAAGAACAGGCAGGAAATGGTGGGAGGCCAATGATGCAGACAATAATTTAGGGATGGAAACTAGATGAATCATTCAGTTATGTTTTTTGTTTTTCTTCTTCTTCTTCTTCTTCTTCTTCTTCTTCTTCTTTTGGAAAAAGTGTCAGTCTGGCAGCCAGTCACTCTGCATATCACCTCAGCATGGCATCTGTATCCCGGTTGCCATGGCGACGCGGTTGCTATGAGATCAATTTATCTGGAGATCTGGCAGTTGCAGATGTCACTGGGTGCTGCTCTCCATAACAAAGCCTCGGTCAAATTACAGACAGTTAAGGCTCCCACTCACTGACGGAGAAGATTTTTAATAAAGACAGAGAACATCATCATCTTTGTGTGGTTGAATCCTTCACAGTTCTGCCTCCCTCTGATCATCCTGAAAACACTGAACCAAATGCACATTGTGAAGTGTTCATTATGTCAGATGAATGCCATGAGATGCCGGTCAGGAAGTCAAAAAGTGCAGCTCCTCTCCCCTCCAAATCAACTCCTCTCTCCCATCCTCCCCCTCTTCAGTGCTGCGTGGTACAGTTCGGCCCCTGCATGACGCATGTCTCTGCACCTCTGACGTGTGGATCTGCACAGGAGTGGGAATACCACCTACTTGCTTAGTGTGCCCCTGAGCAGCATATGAAAATCGGTCTGTTACTCTTCTGTATTCATCACAACGTGGCTAAAAATCTGTTCCAATCATTGCATGTGGAAAACTGATCTCCCATCTAGAGACAGAAATCTGGTCCACGCATGGTTCACTAGTTATTACATTAGGGTTAAGGGTAGTTATGGTTAAGGTTAGGCATCAGCCTCTAGGGAATGTAAGTAAATGCGATGTCCTCTCAAGTATAACAGTAGATCTGTGTGTGTGAACAGAGAGAGCATCAGGTCCAGGTGTGTTCCCATTAGTGTTGGCGACCCTTAACACTGCCCACTGGTTAAACAGGAGCTGAGCTCCATTTAGCCATGCTAGCCTGTTAGTGGCAAAGTCGGGGGGGTAAGGGGGGAAGCACCTACAGAGTGCAGTCTGGAGGTGTAATGTTGTGTAGGTGGTGCAGCTGGAGATGTGAGAACGCAGCTTGTTGAGGGAGAGTTGTGTCAGAAACATTCAAATGTTAAAAACTGCTGCTTTATTTATTTTGAGTGTTACAAATGTGCACTCCGAACACTAAACAAGTGTTTTGTTATTTGAATAAATTTCACTGCTGGACTGTTTTTGCAGTCCCTGTTTATTAACCCCCAAACAGCCGGCCGTGTCTAGAAGGTAATCCTCAGATTGTGAAAACTTGCAAAAGCTCTTTCAAGACTCGCTGCCCAACGACCTATCCTAACCTTAACCATTCGAGGTCAATGGTTAAAGGGACTATTTGTAACTTTCAGAAATGCTTGTTAACAGCAACACCTGTGGCCGTGAAGTCAACGAAAGTCAGCATCGGGCTCACGCTTGTGCTCGCTCTAAATACACATGAACGAGCATCGCTCAACACAGTGAGGCGACACACGTCAGCTAAAACCACAATATCACTCTATATTTCACCTGAATCAATGCTGATCCTAGTGTTGGCTTTTCCTGCTTCAGCCTCCGGGGCTGAAGCAGGAAAAGCGGGTCGGTGCCGGGGCTGAAGCAGGAAGAGAAACGTTATCGTCTCCCGACTGCGCCCGCAGGGGAGACACCGGCACCCGGCAGAGACGATAACATTTCTCGCTGCGGAGCCCCGTCACTTCACAACACACGGTAAACCTCTGTTGGTCTGGAGGAGCTGCAGCACTTATTTATGCACAAATGTCCACTGTACATTCACTAGATATTCTCAGATCTACTAACTCTTCTGCAGTGTGGAGTGAGCGCGCATGCATGTGTAGAGGTGGAGCGAGACAGCGAGAACGCGTGCGGTGTGTGAGTGAAGGCAAGCAGGCAGCGGAGCAGAGACTCCGGCAACACGCGAGCATGCATATGCAAGCGCGCATGGGATCCCGACCCGGTACATTTATACGTGTAAAAAGTTACAAACAGTCCCTTTAACCTTAACCATCTCACGAGAGTTTTGCAATTTGTGTGTTACCTTCTAGCTACGACCCAAACAGCCAAAGTACGTTAGCTTTAGGTAGCTGTAAAGTCCTGGTCTTCCAGTTGTTTTCCTCCAGACTCTGTCCTTTTTTTCCTTTTTGACTCTGTACATTTATGGAGTGGAGTCATAGGCCCTGTTTTTATACCTGGCATTAACGTGTCTTTGGGTGATCCGATCACAAGTGGACAGCTCACATGTGGCAGCAGAATGCGTCTCCACATGAGGCTAAAACTGGGACCTCATCCACTCTACATAGATGGTTTCCTCATTGCCCTCATTTTGATCCACCTCTCCCACATGTACCGAACCAGCTGTTTGACTTGACAAAAAGTGGGAAGTGTTCACCGCCCCCCTGTATATGTCATCAGTAAATGAATCCTCAAGCCACATGCTTGAGTGACCACTAGTGGTCGTATCTCACTTTCCCGCTCTATATATGCAAATAAACACGTACATCATTTATATTTGCAAAATACCAAATGTGTTGTTCTTTTTAACAAGCGGGAGGCAGCAATGGACTGCCTCGTCTGCCAGAAATTGAAAGAAGAAAAAGAAATCCAAAAAAGACTGGTTTGATGCGCTCGTAAGATGGGCTTTTTAAAAAAATGTTCAGATGTCGTGGACAAAGCTAATGGGGAACCAACTGGAGGTGAGAAAAAGGAGGAAGAAAAGGAGAGCCACGGCTTTGATGACGTGTTTCCCTGTTGCATCTTTGTGGGGGATACCATCAGGACACATTTGCATTTACATTACAAAAGATATGTGGTCAAATGTCCCAAAAATCCCAGACCACCTCGGCAAGTGGTTTGAGTGATTAGATCACAGTGCGTCTTTGTGGTCGTTTACACTTTAACTCATGGTAAAGTGACTCATGTTAATGCCATGTGCATACGGAGCCAGAAAGTCTCGGCATAGGGGTACATTTTACAAGCAATCAGAGACATTTTCAACTTGGGCGGTTACATATTCGCCTCAATTTGTGCCGCTCTGGGCAAATTTCCGTCCATTTGTATCTTTTGATAGACTTCATTTGCAATCGTGACGCCTCAAAACTTCCCTTCACATTTGTTCTCTAGACTTTGCACTTGGTGTTTTTTTGCACCACGGTTGCTCAGGGTAGCAGCTTATTATTTTTCTGACGGGAAAATGTCAACGGCAGGCTTCAACACAATCTGCACCAGATGTAGGAAGAACACGGAATCAGAAATTGTTCAAAAACTACATTTAATTTTGGTTCAGAAAACCTTTGCTAACAACAAGCTAAGAGAGGATGAGGCTTTTAAAGACAGCGCCACTCCTCCTCTAATGTTAGCTAATTGGAAAAATATAGCTGGCTAAAGTAGGCCTACCATTTTGCAACTAGCAGTATGTGCGTGTAAACAGAAATTACAGTCTTGTAATAAAGTAATTTACCCTTTTACAGAAGAATACGTATATTTTCCACTTAGATGTTTCAGTTGTGGAGAATTGGTGGTTGTTTAGTATAATAGTATATTCAGTTTTATACATTGCTTGTGTCATTTCCTTGCGTTTAGTTTTAACCCATTACATTAACATGGTTCAAGAATGACATATTTTTGCTTTATCATTAATTACATTTTTGCTGACATTGGACTCAATCATCTCATCGCGTAATAACAAATTGATTTAATCGAGCCAGTGTGTGGAAAGACTAATGTGGAACTGATAGTGTGAGAGGGTTTTATCTGATCAATGGATGCACTGTTGTGTTGCATTTGAAGAAGATAATAAATCATTTATTTTCTCCTAAAGTGCTGGTCCAGCATTTTGACGTAATTTCTAAATTCAAACCACATCATCAGAATCCCGTTTAACAGTTCTTGCTTTGCTGGATTTGATTTTTCAGTCACTTAAAAAAAATCTCGTAACCTTGCCTGTGTCACATTGTTGTTATTGAACTGACCGTGCAACGTAACTCATAGGTCATACATACACGCATGCAAACTTCCCCCATACTAATGGTCCGTTGTATCCGCTTTCCACCCAGTAAAGTGCTTTTTCCATTAGATGTCCTTGTCAACTAATGTTAACCCTGTTTAATATAGTCTTGAACATGAGGACAGCAAGGGAAATCTCAGCGCACATGATGGCTACATCAGGCGTATCCTGTGTTTGAGTGCTTCTTCAGCATCCTTGGAAATGACCCTCCGCCTCTGCTGTAAGGACGTGAAGTGAAGTCGGGTCGGCAGCAGACTCTGAGCAAACAACAGTTGTGCCTCGTGGTCTCTTTCTGACTCATGTGCATCTGACACGATCAATAAAAATGATTCACTTATCCTCAGATGCACCTTACAAACAGAAACCCACGTGTCTGTTCACTGCACACTTTGCATGTCCTCGAACTAGGAGCAGCTCTCTGAGTGATCAAGGACCATTACACACACCACAAGGCCTACTCATGCAGCTCCTTTCACACAAGACTACCAGTTGCTTTCATAAGTGTTTTTTTTCCTACAACGTGTTGCCGACAGGTGAATTACTTTGAGAAGGCAGAAAGTTAGTCTCCTGACAGAAGGTGGACATCCGGCAGATTATCCTCCCTCCACCACCTTCAACAAAATCAATAAAGTACAGGTTTTTTTTCAGCGTTCGTATGAGAAGAAGCCCGAGCATGCGATAAATCAACTTGACCCCACTTGGCTACCAGAGATCCAGGCTAACATTTCAATTAGATCCAGCAGAAGAAGCTTGTGTGGTACAGCGTGACTTTCATGGTTCAGAATCATTTCATAAAGTGCAGAACGTCCTCCGTATTATAACGTTTATCTTTCCTACAACAGTTTCCACGCTTGTTCCTGTTTATGATTCGTTTAAAATCACATGAATCTGTAAGAAAAAACTGAATTGAACAGGTGTTTTTTCCCTTTATGTTTACATCCAGCCACTTCCATGTATGGAAGGCCATGCTGATAACGGGGCCTTAGAGATGAGCTTGAAATTAGGTCTGTTTGCAGAGTACACGTCTGTTTGCAGAGTACACGTGTGCTCGCGGCATGTCTGAGTGGTGCTCAAAGGGAGGTTACATGAGGTGGACTGCTGTACAAATCATTGTAACACACACACACAAACTATGGTTTGTGGAAAATGTGCCTAGAAACAATTTACACCCCTTGTTACCTACACAAACCTATAAATGCATCCAAGCACATGCTGAGAAAAACCATTCGCCCGTGCTGTTTAGATAAAGCCTCTGATCTGAACATCCCCTTCTTCTGCGAAAAAGGTCGCCTCCGTCACTTTCTGCACATCCATCTATCGCTCAGCCGAGTGGAAAAAAGGAGCATAAGAGTGTGAAAGACCTCCGTCCAGTTCCCTTCTGTCCTCCTTGTCCCCTTATTTTCCAAATAAAACTCAGCGCTCTGCTCTCAATCTGCTGCTCTCTGGCCTCCGTGTCCCTCCCCTAGAGTGTGTTCTCTGCCCTCGTGTGCTGAGAGCAGCGATCGCTCCAGACGGTCAGGTGAGGCTGCCGTGTGCTGTTCTGTTCATCTGCCCTACATATAATCAGACGGCTACCTGTGTCCCTGCTACAGACTAAGGCTTATGCGACTGCATGGCTTCAGACAATGGGGTTGTCCCCAGGTGTCCCAGATACTGGAAGATAATAAAGGTTGTGTGTGCGTGTGTGTGTGTTTGTGTGTGTGTGTGTGCGTGTGTGTATGTTCCAGACAGTCACAGTGGAAGGCAGCAGGATTACTGCCTGAAGGGGTTATCACAGTTTTATCTCCCATATGCACACACACATATACGCACACGGTGTACGTATGCAAACATGTTTTTGAGGAACAGACCAACAATGTCAACATCTTTAACTCATCTTTGTTTTTGATAAGGCCGAAGAGGCATTTAGGGTCGGGGTGATAACTCAGATTTTCTTATTCTTATAAAACCAGAGCTCTTCATCAGAATCAGACAGACGCCATAGCAAGCTTCTGGATATGGTGTTTTACCATAATATGGATCTTTCTACTTCATTTATGAAGACTTGTGCACACATGAAATCAATAGGCAATGATCAGCTCCAGATGTTGGTCCATATATGGTTTGCAGTGATACCTTATAGGCCTGGACTTTAAAACATACCTTTTAAAATAGGGCTGTCAAAGTTAACGTAATAATAATGCATTAACGCAAATTCGTTTTAATTAACTAATTTCTTTAACGCATTAACGCAATGCAGGGTTAAAGCTAGGGTGAAGATACAGGCATCATATGAAACTAGAAAACCTAAAGAATCTATTGGTAACCACCATGTCATACTAGCTTTACTAAATAATGCTCCAAACTTGCTCCAAATTTTGGCAAGAAAAACTGTCATGGCCATTTTCAAAGAGGTTCCTTGACCTCTGACCTCAAGATATGTGAATGAAAATGGGTTCTATGGGTACCCACGAGTCTCCCCTTCACAGACATGCCCACTTTATGATAATCACATGCAGTTTGGGGAAAGTCAAGTCAGCACACTGACACTGAGGGTTTCTGGTCAATATTTGTCATTGTTTTGTGTTGTTAATTGATTTTCAATAATACAAATATACACACATTTGCATAAAGCAAGCATATTTTCCCATTCACATGTTGATAAGAGTATTAAATGCTTGATTACACACTAATGAAAACATAGTTATGAATATTATATTCCATTTCTGCTAATAGATCCCCTGAAATGTTACACATTGTTCCTTTAAAATGTCATAAAATAGTGATAAATGCCCAGCACATTTTCCCAGAGCCCAATGTGACGTCTTCAAATGCCTCGTTTTGTCCAACCAATTTTACTAGCATTGAAGGTTAAGAAAAGGAGCAAATATTCACAACGGAGAAGCTAGAATCAGTGATTTCTTTTATTTTTTTCGATTCACTTATCATGTCAGCTCTACGCCAAAACTGAGAATATACCATACATGAAATCCCATGTTGTAAAGTTGAACTACTGTGATGCCTCAGACCAGTTTGATCTACAGCTTTACCCAGGATACTCTGGAGGTTAACACCTTACATGTGCATCATTATCATGTTCAAGCTCTGCTGCGAACACAAAAACACTTCGACACACACTCCTTTAATAGGTTTTCTTTATAGTTGGCAGAATGTTGCTCTTGTTGCCACCAGAAAACAGATTCTGGTCCGAGGGAGTTAACTTAAGGGGCGCTGCATCTTAGAGAAGAGTCATGATCATCGTTTCTACTTAAATTTCTTTGTCTTCATCCTGCTCATAGAGTCTCTTCAACATGTAGCAACCTGTATTTCTACTATGTAAGTCAGTTTATAATATGTACCTGCTTCTCTGTGGCCTTTGTGTCATGGTAGAAAAAAGGATGCTGCATCTTTTCATGGTCTGAGCATTTTCAGGAACAGTATATTATGTATATTATGCCCTTTTCACAGCAGCAGTGTTGACATGTCATTGCAGGGTAAACACAGGTATAATTAATACCATTCATTGTGGCCCTGCTCCATTCATTCATATGGGCCAGGCCCACCTGGTATTGTGCATGCTGGCTCACTGGGATGGCTGGGACACACTAAATAGAATGGGACCTTAATTAATGTTATCAATTACACCTGTGTTCACCCTGCTATGACACGTCAAAATAGCTGCTGTGAAAAAGGGCCTGAGTTTTGACCCTCCTCACCTTTTATTCCTATAAGCTTCCGTGTTGTCAGCCTCATGCTGTCTGTACAAAACACAGCGTGGGCACTTTGTAAAGCTGCATTTATTTCGTCTTGACTGGGTTTTATACATGTCTGCAGTCATTTACTCCATCAAGTGTTTGCATCTCAGGATTTTGATGTAAAGATCAGGGTTTTTTTTATACTGCTGTGATTCACTGAAGGTCCCTCAAAGTCATCTTTCCCATATTTCTTGTAACATCTGCAGCTCTTTGGGTCAAATACTAAATGTTCAGTCATTCATATACTTGATAGAGCTGAAATGATAAGTAATATAAGTCCTTTTTAAGCAAAAGGCTCCCAAATTCATTGATTTTCTAAACCCTCTATGACAGTGAATTGAACATCTTTGGGTTTTGGACTCTTACTTGACCAAAACAAGAGATCTGAAGATGTCAACTTGGACTATGGGAAACTATGTGATGGACTTTTTTCCACCAATTTCTGACATTAAATAGACCAAAACGGATTAATCAGTTAATCAAGACAATAATCAACAGATTAATCTAAAATGAAAATGAAAACCTTGTACCCAACATCGCAGAATATCCTAGAAATGGTGTTGTATTGTGGTAGAAGTGTTTGCATCAGAGTCTCTAACGTGCATACTAGGGGTGTGAAAACATATCGAAAAAAATCACATATCGTAATATTATGTTTTGTGAGACTTCTCAAAAGCACTGCATTCATTTTTTATTAATAGTTTACATGCAAAGATTAACTCAATCATTACTTTATTTCATTTGCAAAGAGATGTGCCCTCTCAAAGTAGCGCTATGATGTTGGATGTTATACAGAGACTTTGATAAATGCAAATGCAGATCCTACTGTTCTGACTGCATAAAAAAGTACTTTGTTTTTTACTCAGATTGTATTCATATGGTTGTGTGTTCTTTATACTATGACCGTTTCCCTAAAATGTGATTTAAAAATAAAATCACAGTATATCACCTTACTTACAGTATCACAATATATTGCACATATTGAATTGTAACCCCCGTATCATGATACGTATCGTATTGTCAGATTCTTGCCAATACACAGCCCTAGTGCATACTGTAGGTGAATGAGTTTTATAGTAGGAAACTGTAGCTTATTTTAATTTTCCATCATTATTAAATGTTTTGTGGTTTTGTACAACTTCATTTCTTATTATCCCCGTGAGAAAAATACTTTCACCAGGCTTTGAGATCATAGAAATTTTGTCCTAAAGTGTATTTTCACCCACTTTGTCTTGTCCGAGTACCCTGTAAGGAAGCTACCCTTCAAGCTAGTCTTGTCAAAGCCGGATAAACCTAAAGGGAAGACTACTCTATCCTGTGTCTTTCTCTCTGTTGTGCGTGTAGGGCAGGATGCCGGGCCGCTGCTGGGCCTGATCCCAAGTCCCCGGCTTTGATGCCGAGCACTTTGAAGCCCGAGTGTTGAGCATCAAAGAAACAGGGACTGGGCTCGCACCCCAACCCTCCATCCTGGAGGGCTGGGAAGAGGGGGGGAACGATGGGGTCGAAGGAGGGCAAGGTGTGACTCGTCACTTTGCTCAAGAGGACTTCAGGTGCTGCACAGCTTCGGTGCGATGGGAAGGATGCAACACCACGAAGCTGAGTCGGATCTCAGCCCCCTGGGGTGGTGTGATGAGTCACTCTCTGGCTCCCGATCCTCAAAAAACACCACACACACGCACACACACAATCCACCAAGCACAATTGAACACACACTCACACACAGACCCAGAATGAGGTCCACACAGATGTACCCACACTGCACTTGAGAGTAAAGTAATGCAGCGCTGAAAGCTTTTCCTAAAATCTGATTGGATGTTGTCACAATGGGGGTCGACGCTCCAAACTTTTGAGCTCTGTTTCCATGGCGATAGGTTCTGACATCTCCTGTCGTGACAGGATGTTTTGTGGTTCGCAAGGACCAGAGGGGGGATCTGAGCACTGACAATCGACGAAAGGCTGTCAGAACATCCTGATCAGAAAAAAAACTAAACATATTTCAAGTAAGAGATCGACAGCACTCCGACTGCAGGCAAAAACAATGAACCCAAATGACCTCATCTGAGAGCAGAGAGAGAGAGAGAGAGAGAGAGAGAGAGAGAGAGAGAGAGAGAGAGAGAGAGAGAGAGAGAGAGAGAGAGAGAGAGAGGGAGGGAGTCTTTACACCACACACAAAAACCACTGACGTATTTTGATTCTCAATGACGTACGTAGTCCAAAGGAATATTTCCTCTTAGATAATTGGGGTACAATGTGTTGATAATGAGGCACTTCTTTTTTTTGTGGGAGACAATTTGCATCCTCATTAGGACAGTCACTCAGACACATAGAGGCTATTATGCTATGATGTTTTGCTCATTTACAGTTAATACATAAATGTATGCTTGGCCCTTATAAATAGGATGTGTGGGTGAATCCATCAGATAAAAATATGTAGTAATAAAACAAGTTCAAAGGGCATACTTACTCGCACGTCAGTGATTGCGATGCCCTCATTCGCTGTGTCATCCCGACATGTATTTGTGTTTATTAGTGTGTACGAGTGTCTGTTTTCTGAATCCCCGTAAGGTTCATCTGGGTCCAGCGCAGACCCCAGCGGGGGTGCTAGACACAAGAGGTATGGGCGGGGCGCCAAACCTCACTGTTGTCTTCTGATGAATAGAGGAACTTAAGTGACCTCAGACAAGCCAATCTAGAGAGCGTTAGGGCCAACTGTGAATGGCTGATTGCCAGCGCCTAGCAACATGTGTAGAAAAGCAAAACAGTGTCCTTCAAATGATCCTGTATGAAAATATGACCGCTAATGAATTAAAACCAGAATATCAATGCCAGTTTTTATTCAGCAGTGCATGAATTAATTATGTCTTAATTCAATACTGCAGCTGATTTCAAACAAAAGCAAGTCACATAGGACAAAACACCCTGTTTAAATAACGTGTCAAATCATTCAGAGGAAATACAACCAGGCTTCTTCTTATAACAGAGTTATATGGTGAAAGACTGACTGAATCTCTGACATTTTAATTTGTGTAATGTTAACTAATTAATGGAAACTGCAGTTAAATAACATGGCAGCTTTAATGAATAAAATAGGAGGGAGAGGCATTGGTCTGTATTTGTGATTAAACTCCCCAGTAAGCTTCATGAAACCTTCATTTAAAGGTTCCCATTGTGAGGTAGAACTGTAGTAGTCTATGACTGTACAGAGATGTAGAAGTACTGGACTTACACCCTTTAGTGTGATACAGTAAAACAGTAAGAGTGTAACTCGACGCTGCAGTGATCAGAATATTTATGATAGGGATAAGCCTCGGGATGAATCATCAGGCTTTCGGGGGTGTTGAAGGTTTACCAGTGTTGTCCAGCAGGTGGCGGCAAAAGACTACAACAGGGATTACATGTAGTTTATTTATTTTTTTTTTAGGATTAAGGGATTTTGGTTCCTTTCTTGAGGTTTTATAATGTTTTTGTTGAAGGATATGTCAACAGAAAATGTCATTTCATTTAAAAAATGAAAAACTATGAAATCTATATGAATGCTTGTACCAGAATGGACAGAAAGGACTAAAAGGTTAATGAATAAACTGTCTCTGTATTTCCCAGAATTTCCTGTATGCTGATTCTGCTGTATTGCCTGGTGACAGATGCATGTTGCATATTTAATTTTAGAGCGTGAGTTGCTTATTCGATGTAAAATAATATTAACAATGTGTAGTTCCTGCTGTTTACTTCATGGGTAAAAGGTTGAATGAACAACTGATGGAGACTTAGGTCACATGATCTGAACGTAAGTCACAGGTTTGTTTAGTTCACTTCAGTTTCAAAATTTTAAGTTTGAGATATTCTAATTTGCTGTATTAAATTGAAAGACTTATTTCTTATGACTTGAACTGGTTTTCTAGAAAACCTTCAGTTGTAACTAATGACACCGACTTGCTGTTGATTTAACTTTGACAATAGGGACTATAATAAGAATTTAACACACTAGAAAGTGCTTTTTCAGAGAGCAGAGTGTAAATGCCAAATTTCTCCTCTGACGTAGAAACTCGTGTTCTTGCTGTCCAACCTGACAACGGAGGCACCAAAAGCTGCGACATTGTCACCTCTCCAGAAAGAACCACGTGATTGTTTGATTAAAAACTCAGCACCGGAGGTGAGGCTTGTGTTCATCAAGAGCTGCAAAGGAAAAAAAAACAAACAAAAAAAAAGACAGCTTGAATGCGACCAAAGACGACTCACAGAAGTTTTTTGTTTTTTTTTAGGATGAAAATATAAAACTCACATGTTCTCTTTATTTGCTGTATATAGATAGATGTACACCACTGGAGATTTGGATAAAAGCACACACAAAAAAGCTCATGTATGTAGAGTCTCAACACATGTCTGAAGATGAAAAACAAAACAAAAAAACGGAAAAAAAAAAAAAAAAAAAGGATGTCGGATTACAAATAGATAAAAAACTATCCAAATTCTAAACGGTTTCTAAATGGAAATCGTCACGTGTTGAAGTCTGTGCCACATACCAACTGTCAGCAGTTGCTAATAACCTCTGTATTCTGTACACGGGGGGGAGGGGAGGTATTTTGTACAAAATATGAAATCTACCGTTTAATAATAGTTATAACATAAAATAAAAGTACATTATATGTACAATATTAGATGAAGCCATTTAGCATGAGACGTATACTAAAGGACACTTCATTCTTTTCAAAGAAAAAAAAAGGAGAACAAAGCTTATGCAAAATAAAGAGAGAGCTCCAAAGAAGCCAATATTAAAGCCATTTTCAAGAAGAACAACAGCCACACGTCGGTGACGCTCCTGCATGACGACTAAACAATCAGAGGATGCGAGATTACTGAAGGGATGGAATCACTTTCATCACTGTAACACCCAGAGGCAGATGGGGGGGGATGAGGTTTTGGTAAAAAGGTGAATGTTGTTCTTCGAGACAAACGTGGAGAGAACGGAACATCGCGACTGCAGTATTATTTACAATTTGCACATTCAGTTGAAACACTGACAAGAGGTTCTGCAGGCAAAAGGAAGGATTAAAAACCACAACAAAAAGAACTTGCGAGCATCCAGAAGCAGATCAAACAGAGCCCTACAGGGTAGCAGGGTTTTACTCAAAGAAGAGGAGGGTTACAGCCAGTGTGCACGTCTGGGCAGAGAGGGGGGGGGTCAAACAATGGTACAAATCAAAAGCGGAATGGGACAGCAGGAGGGAGGGGGGGCACAGAATGGAAAAGTCACGATGGGAGGTGATTTCCTCTCCTGCGGAGGCTAGCTCTTATCGACCCCACCCAGGGGAGGTGACCCCCGCGCACCACGACAGACAGCATCACGGATTTTCAATTTCTTTACTAGTTTGTTTTTGTTTCTATTTTCTTTCAAGTTTTATCAGGAAGTGCTTCATCGCTAAAGTGGCTTGGGGGCGACCGCTCTGCTTCTCCTCCTCCTCTCCACTTTTTGTAGCTTCAACAAGGCATGTGCTGGAGTTTCCGAGACTTGAACGCATCGTGTTTTTTTTTTTTTTTTGGAAGCTAAATGGTACACTTTTCTTTTTAGTTCACGCAGCTACTCGATTCTCTGTTGAGCAAATGTCCCCTTAGACTATAAAAAGGCACTGTGAAAAGAAAGGCTCATGTTTGCTCTTCGAAAACCAAACATACCTCATCTATGGAGCGGTCTAACAAGTGTTTTTTATAAATAAAAGGGTCTTGCTTGAGAAGAGTAGAAAAAAAACTATCAGCACACTTTCTGCCCCCTCTCTCCCCGCCCCCCCTGCCCCCGTTTGACTCGACACACAGCAGCATTGTGTAAATCCCAGACGAGCAACTACATCTCTCTGACCTCTCGTAAGCCTCACATGAATGACAGCGACTTGTACTGAATGCTAATGACCATGTTGAACACACTCCTGCCATGGTTGGGACCAAAAATAAATCCCACAATCCCCCTCTCATGTAACCGAGGGGCTCGGGGCTGGACTCATTCCAAGAACCAATCAAATGGATCCAAAACATGTAACAACAAACTATATGACCATTGTTTGAGCCACCCAACCAGTGTTAACTTATTGCCTAAAAAGGACCATTTGTTTTTAAGAAAGGAACTAAATGGATGAAAAGTTGGCACCGAACTACGCTTCTACACAAGATCTGCTAGATGAGAAACCTAGACCTCCGTCAGGGCCAGCACTGTTTGCTTTTTAATCCAGACACACTTCTACTGGTAGTCCCACATGACCCCGTCCTGATTAACAGAACAGGTCAATGAATCTTCACAGCTAATGGAAAAAAAAAAAAAAAAAATAGCAAGCTCCAAACAGAGCAGTTATACAGATAGGAAGTGTGTTTTTACTCTGAGAAGAGCTCCTAATATACTATGTAGGAAAAAAATAAAATATAAACCGCTGTCTAGTTTAAATGTTATGAGAATAATGGCTAATATTAAATATATATAGAAACAACTGACAATTTCTCATCAACTGATGCTTTTTTTTTCTTTTTAAAAAAATCAAACCGAACAAGGCTCATATTATTTGTACAAGCACCTGACATCTATAAAAGAAGAGGCAAGAAGAGAAGACAGCTCACACACAGAACAGAACACCTGAGAGAAATGACCAGGAGGGGGCAGCACAGCACCCCAAAAAACACTACAAGTTGAGAGGACGGAGGGGGAAGAGGGGGAAAGACGAGGGAGGGGAAAAACGACAGTACAGTCTCTTGGGGGTGAACTTGGCTGGACCGTCCAGCACCACAGACGTTTTCTGCTGGACAACAACCAGGTGGATAAAAGGAGGGAGGTCAGTAGGGACTGAGCGCCGCTTGTCCCGAAAAGCCCGAAAGGCTTAGACGTGCGGCTTTACACATTTTTCTGCGTCAGGTAGGTGGGAGCTGGGACTGTTCAGTTCTGTGTTGTGCTGGGCTGGACTGAGATACCAGAGATCTGTTGTTGTGCTGGCCTCTGTGGGCCTGTGGTTCCTCTGTGGATGCTGCTGCTGCTGGTTTATGGCGGATCTGGGGTGGTCTTGTTAGTGGCCGTCGTGCGTCGTCAACATTTCCTCGGCTCTCCGGTGCAACTCCAAGGCCGTGACAGTGCAGATGTCCCTGGGGAGTTCGGATTTCCTCCTCATCAACGGGCGCTCTCGACGCTGATCTTTTTGGATCTGGACACACGGAGACAATGAGACAGAGAGGGATCAGTAACATTGAGCGACTTCAAAGTCAATTCCCTTTCTGTACAGTACAGTCACCTGCAAAGGTGAACCGAAAAGGCTGACATTTATCTCTGTACTCTTTCTACGTCTGAAGCAGACTGCTCTCACACTTTCAACAAGCAAATAACAAAAAAAAATATTTTCAGTACAATTTAGTCAGACCCAAATCAGGCTTGCCGTCGGTGTTACCGGTGTACCACGGTGTTCGGGGACACACTGATTGCACAACTCGCCCACAGCCCCCTACCGTCGTTTTCCTCTTTTTATAGAAATAAAACCCATTTAGTTCATTTTCGCAAAGCAGCGGCGTGTTATCAATTCAGAGTCGGACGACGGACGCTACAAACTGAAGGAGAAAGTGTCTTAGCTCAGAGTAGCAGGTGTCAGATTTCACACACACACTGGACTAGAGAGAGTTGACAGACAAGGCGATGGCGGAGGACTTGGTTTCAAAGCGAAAAGCAGAAGCGCCTATTTGGCATTGGCAATATTTCGGATTTAAACCCAATGCTACAAGGGAACCATAACGTTAATGAGGCAAATCGGCGAGAGGGAGGACGGAGCGGTCACAGCCGGTGTGAGCGGCTCCAGGTGGAAACCTGCAGCCCCGCAGCGAAAGCTGGACTCCAGAGGCCAGACATACAGCCACCAAACATTAAAGATCAATGTTTGCACTCATATTGAGCGTCATCTTTTCTTGTAAAATGTCCGGTGTAATCCGCAACACTGATGTTGTCACAAGTTTCTTTACCGGTGGGAAAATGTCCTCACCGTTACATCCCTAATCCAAAATGTCTCACTATAGCTGCACGTCCAAAATAAATTGTCTATGAAGAGTAGATCATTGCGTGGCTTGACAGGATAAGTGCCAACATGAGCAGACTTCATAATGCAATATCAAAAGTTAAAATATATAATACAAAAGCATACATAGGAAAAAGAGAAACATAAAAAGAGAACATTTTTACAACACATATTTACGTCTTACATTTCCCAGTTTGTCCCCTGTCCTACTTGGAAGACAGCTGGGATGATACTTTGTGAATCACGTGACTCATGTGTGTTAGCGTTGAACAATCATCTTGACAAAACTAATTATTTACGGGACAAAGTGAAGGCAACGGTTTTTCTTCATAGTGTGCCTGAAGTGGCCTCAAATGTTTTAGCTGTGGCCGGTTACACAGTTGATTTTAACTCTGTGTCCAATCACATATGCATTGTTTCAGCGGGATGAGTTCCATTTGAGCATACACTCACTATATACAATAAAACTAAGCATACGAAAATATAAAAAGATACAAAGTTGGCCCACAATGATTTCACTAAAGCAATAAGCAATGTTAGACCTAAGAACCCAGTATTATTCACTGCTACACTACACTACACTACACTACACTATGCTGCATTCGTTACCTGTGTGGCTTCCTCCTCCACTGCTTTCTTTAGCATGGCATCGTCTAGCAGCGGCCCGTCCGTCTCCATGTCCATCGGACTACCTGAGCCTATAGAGTCGACGTATACCAGAAACTGTACAAGGAGAGGAAGAAGAGGAGGAGGAATGGTTAAAAGGCACCACATAAGAACTTGTCTGGTGTGTCTTGAATTATTCCTGCTGTTGACTCCAAATCTTTGAGCAACTAATTTTGGAAACTCAATTTAGTGCCACCATGAACATTATGTGGAGCCTCTACATGCTTCTCTAACTCGGCTTGTTTTCTTGCTACATAGGTGCTTGATGCAGACGCAAAGGCTGTGATTGTGCAATTTACTTAATAATAATAATAATACCTAATTGATTGTACTACACTGGGTGATGATTGTAATCACAGAAACATAATTGTTGTACAAGATTATAGCTAGTGAGGCAATAAACACATCAGTCAGTACGATGTCTGCAGTGTTGATAGATTACTAGTAGGGCTGTACAGAATAGTTCGACGCTTCGTTGACATTCAAAGTCAACATTTGAATGTTGCGCAGCTCTTTTTGCATGTCTATTCATTCTGTTTAAACCTGGTGTTTCTATACAGTTACAGATAAAGGTTAGGCCACACTAATCAGTGTTTCCCCAAATAAATTCATTCTGTAGCAGCGCACCGCGATCATTAATATCTTCTGCTTTCGTGTTTCATCGCGATAACGTTGTCGGTACCGATTACAAACAGGCTCGGTAGTGAATAGTATTATATCATTTGTAGAATTAGATTCTAGTGGTGGCTGCGTAAAAGTTTGTTTCCAACTTGCATGATCCAAACATTTTCAATAACTCCAGAGAGTTGCAAGGTCAAAAAGTCAAAATGTATTGGGGAAAAAAAAAATAGACGTTATCATTTCCAAAATTCAGCAACATGTTTTTATCAAACCAAATTGGCCTTTCAAAAACAACATTTTTTACGGCTGTCAAAAAACTATTTGCTCTCTCATTTGCCGCACACAAAGGGAGGCATGCACGAGTTATAGCCTCTTCATTAAAGAAAGTTGATTTAATAGAAAAAGACTAACTCATTTAATCCGATGAATCCCTTCATTCAAATTGAGGATTTTGTTTGAGCATTTGAGACCTTCCAAGCTGCATTTGAAAACCTCAATAGAAGCTTTTAATGTGAAAAGACATTCGATACAGCCCTTATTACTAGGCTAAAATCTCTTTGCTCACCTGTGGGTTTGACTTTGCAAGATTCTCAATCTTCAGCCACGCTTCTTCTCTCTCTTTCCATTTGGCTTTCTCTCTGAGACGCAAAACAAAAAAATCATCAGACACACAAAAGAGTTTACTCAAAGGTTGTGACACCGACGTCACAAATCTGTTATTGTGAAAGTATGTCAGGAGTTTGTTGTTCCATTTACTTACTAGCTTAGTCATTCTTTCCATTTCTAATTACGTTTGTGTGGTGTTTTCTACAACATGTAAGAAGACCAAGAGAGCTGTCGCTGCACTAGAAATTCAGACGTGAACGTCTCGCTTGTGACTTACTTGCTTTTCTCTGCCCTGAACTGTTGAGTGCAGTCGTCAAACAGCTTCTGGTTCATCTCCATGAAGAGTTTCAGAGCATTGTAGATCAACCCGTGGATCGTCCTGCAGACAGACAAAAGGTTACCACGGGTCACTCGATTTACGTACTTAGTATCATCCCAACTCATCATCGGGCAGAAACACACAGAGATAGACATAATACAAAGCCCTTGTAGTGACTCACTTGTTCCAGTGGGTCTTGGAGTTGCGGTAGAGGGATGGGAACATGATGGGCAGGATCTTGGCTGCGTTGTCGCTGATCAGGCTCATAATGTACTCGTTGTTCCAGTAGTACAGAGCTCGTTCTGCCACCTAAGAACACATGAGTTCATAATGGGGGTTACATATGTAGACAGACAACTTTTGATGGGGGAAAAAAAAAAAAAAAAAGAGGGTGTGCTCAGATATCTCTGCACATACAGTGTGTATAACAAACATCACTTTATATGTGTGTACTGGGATGAATGTCAGACCTGAAAGTGTGGGCTGGACACACACTTGGCCAACTGTCTGAAGAGGGGCTCCATGACTTTGACGAACTCCGAAGGCTCAATGACGTCCAGGATCTCCTCCAGTTCGTTCAGGAACATCACCTCTTTTGGACTGTGGGTCTTTGGCCAATACTTTAACAAAGCCATTACCGTCTGCGCACAAGGACAACAGGATTATTAAAGAAGAATGTACGGTGAACGGTTGATCTGTTCAACTAATAATCTGCTGATGAAGTACTACAGGAGCTAACATTTGAAAAAAAGATCGACAGACACTAAATACTTAAGAGATTAAAGCAAAGAGATATGTACCGGTACATACTTTTTGTATATCATGGTATTTGTCGTACGGGACTGGACGGGACGGGAATTTTGAATCCACTAAACTCAGATTAAGTTTGTTTTTCTATCTCTTGTACTGAAATCATACAGGCCATGCAAAGAAATGGCCTACATCTTTCTCTCTTTTTATCCCTTTATTTTTATAAAAATCATTCAATTGTGGGAGTGCTGCACTGGGTCAGGAAACTCTATGTTGGTAATGTTGAAGTAAAAAAAACAGGTGCTCTTCAGGGATGGGGCAAGTAGTCAAAAAACAATAAAAAACAGTGACTGTCCAGCTTACTTTGAAAGGATGTCCTTGGTATAGGATGGCAGTCTGGAAAACATCCAAGGCACTCTGATTGTGAATTAAAATCCTTTATTAAGACAGGGTGTGCAGGTAGTGACTACACACCCTGATGAAGACTTGTTGAGTCGAAACACGTTCAGAGTGCCTCGGATGTTTTGATGGATGACTGCCATCCTATACTAAGGACCAAGGACTCCTCTGCTCTTTACTGAGATTTTACATGCAGAAATATGAGTACCTGACAAATCATATCAAAAACTAGACTTTGGCAGTGGAGTCCTTGGGTTCATTCAGGTAATTCAATCAACAATATTAATGGCATCAGAACATTAATAAATCACATCTTACCGGTTCCGTGAGGGTGCTATCCTTCTCCAAGAACTGTACCACACAGTAAGCCAGCTAAAGGAGAAAGACAACATAATGTCACCACTTCTAACAAAACTGCAGGATTGTAAAAACTGTTGTTATGACGTTTTATTCACGGCAGAGCAAAGTGTAACAATATTTAAGACTGACAAAGTGGTTACCTGTGGGTGGTATACACTAAGAGACTTGACTTTGTGTAAAGGCAGCAGAACTTTCAGCAGGAATATCTTGTGCTCTTCTTTCAATGGCAATGCAAATCCATTGATTATGCTGTAAAGAGAGGAGGTAGAGGAATAAGAGGTAGAGTTGTACTTAAGACTCTAATTGAGTCGAGACACAACAGAGAGATAAAAGAAATGCCTGGATGTATCAATACGAATGTACCCGTTTCATCATTTTATGACTGAAAAACAAAAACAAATCTACACCCTGAGGCATAACCATGAGAAAAGTTTTATGGGTGCACCTCTCGAAAATCTCTTACCTGCCTAATATTTCCAGTAATTCTGCTATTCCATTATGATGTTCGGTCTCATAAATGAACCTGAAAAACAGCAACATGGTGATAAATCATGGTACATTTAACAAAAATGCACTCCATTAGTCAACAAAGTGCCTAGCTCAATGACTCACTCACCTATAAAATATGTTATTAATGTGTTTCCTAATGTACGCTCGCAGGCCCAGGAACTTGCCGTAGATGCGATGAAGGGTCGTCTTTAAAAAATCTCTTTCCCTGGGGTCTTCACTGTCAAACAGGTCTAAGAGCTGTGGACAAAAACAAAGGCTAATGAGACACTGAGGGAATTCAACTGAGCACCAAATATCTATAAAGGAGAAGGGAAAAACACACTCAAACTTAAACTTGTGTCATTATGTGCTCACCTGCATTACAAACTTCTGGTCAATATACTTTTTGGCTATGTTTGGTTGAAAGTCAGGTGACTCTAAGAACCGTAGGAGGAATTCATAGACGAGCTGTGGAAAGAAGATCCGAGGTTAAAAGACGTGAACGTTAACAGCTGTATAGATTTATTCACATCAGTTCACAGCGTGTCTTTGTATTTGTGTGTGTGTGCTGCGGTGTACCTGTAGATGTGGCCATGCAGCCTCCAGCGTGGGCTCATCCTCCTCTGGGTCAAACTCGGCACCCGTGGGGTTGGAGGACGGCGGCAACGTCCTGAACATATTCACAGAAAACTGTGGAGGGGGGAAAACAGAACAGTAGGTCAGCTCAACAATCCAGTGAAAAAAAATTGATGTCACTCAGGCAACACATTCATGATGTCATGTTCCAACTAGTGTCACAGATATCTATTATAGATTCAATCAGTTTATTTTACAATACAATATAAACAAAAAAAATAAAATGGAATCACTGGACAACAACAGGAATTGTCAAATGATCTTCAAACTCTGGTATCCAAAGGCTGAGCATGCCTAAAAAAAGGCAGAAAAAGCAAGCCCTTTGACTTGAATGAAAGTTTTATTTGATTCATCATATACATACAGGTACATATATTAAATCTGATCTCTGCATTTAACCCATCCTTTAGGAGCAGTCTGCTGCCGTAAAGCGCGTCAACCTTGTGGTTAAAAGGACAATCACTCTACCCACTAAGCTCCGGCCGCCCCATGACTACATGTAATGCGATTTAACATGCAGATTGCGACATGTCTTTCAGTCCAGCATTAGCCTGATATCAAACAACAATTAAAACCAATGAAAGAAATGAACAAGAGACAAATTAAATAAATAGAAGTACAATTAAGTTCCACTTGATGCTCGACTCACTCAACAAATTACACTGAAGAAAAACATGTCAATCAGTGGACATTGGCCTTTTTTTCCCCCCATTTACAACAGATGACTGAGCATCATTAGTGTGTGTTTTAGTAAACACACCTCTTTTTCCCCACAATGCGCATTGACCTACCTTTTATGCTGCATTTAGCTTACAGAGTGAGAAAATGACAGTTGCTATTACCAAACCCTAGTAAACATTAGCTCTGGCTGTTAAGCTTGGCTGATCTGCCTACCTACCACGTTGACTACCGATGATTGAGTGCTTGTTGCTAAAAACACATGTTGACAGCTGAAATAATGAACCTAGCGGGGGGGAATTCAGAAAGCCAAACAGCCACAATATTTGACCAGCAAACAAGGTTGTCTACAATCAGGTTAGGTTATAGGTTGTCGGGGGAGTTGACTGTTAAGAAGTAAAGAGGAAAACAAGCCTCTTTGCAACAACTTCGCCATGCCAAAATGAACTACAACAGTGAGATGTGTTCGCTATTTTAATACACCGTTCACAGTAAAACTACATGTTAAAGCAAACACTGGTACAATGTTATGACGCTATTGCAAACTGATTCATCTTTAGGTTTAATTTTGCTTCAGAGAAACAACTTAGCTGCTCACTAAAAAAGCAACTCAACCCAAAAAATATTTCCAGTACTCCACTTATTGCTCAAAACTGTCAAGTCAATAGAAATACTGCTAATTACATTTATGTGATGTTAATCATAATCTGCCTTCAAAATATTGCATTTTCTTTATGAAAAAGAATGAATGACAATGTGTATTGATAGTTGAAGTAGAGCTACAACTATTAATCAATTAGTTGTCAACTATTAAATTAATCGCCAACTATTTTGATAATTTTGATTAATCTGTTCGAGTAATTTTTTCAAGAAAGAAAAGTCAAAATTCTCAGATTCCAGCTTCTTAAATGTGAATATTTTCTGGTTTCTTTACTCCTCTATGACAGTGAATTGAATAACTTAATAATAAACTTTGAGTTGTAGACAAAACAAGACATTTAAAGATGTCATCTTTGGCTCTGGGAAACACCATTTTCATAATTTTCTGACATTGTATAGCCCAAACAACTAATTGATTAATCGCGAAAATAATCAACTAATTAAAAATCGACAATGAAAATAATCTTGAGTTGCAGCCCTAGGTTGAATATTCCCTCTTGTGCTTGTCTGAGATAGCAGCCTGTTTCACTTGCGATACAATTCCCCAAACTGGGAAGCATCCATCTATTTTCCTTCGGAGTCTATTCTCACTTTCAAGACAGCACACTTAGACGGTCCCTCCAGAGTGCAGTCGACCAGAGGTCAAAACACACTCACTCACCACCATCGTGTTTATGTTCTCAGAAAAAAACATCTCTTACTTCGCCCCAGAGGATGGGACTAATGGAACAACCACTGTCGTGTCATCCAAAGGTCTGCCAAAATATTGTTCTAAAGCTTGAACACCGAGGCATCAAACATCAGCCCTGAAAGAACAAGGGCTGTTGGAGGAAATAAATGTGTACAGGCCTTAACATAAGAATACACTCTTTACGGCTAGAAAAGGAGTTTGTCGTGTCAATCTCCATACTTTGATGATGAAAGCCATCAGTGGGCTTCAAAGAGTGCTTGCCTTTAAGGGGGCCTGTCAGGAATAAGAGTATATTTTCATGCAGATTTGGAAGCTCTGTTGCATTTTCTGCAGCGCAGATCAAATGGAGCCACGACAAGGAGGATGGGGATTCATTTGCACCTTGATCATCTGCAGTTTACCATGTGGCATTGAGGCAGGGCTTTGATTAAAATCAAAGGCTTTTAAATTTGGCTTGGGAAAGCAAACCTGGCACCACGAACGCATCCAGGCCATGACTCAGAGCAACACATATTCTAATAAATATACAGTAGGGAGCTCAATGACAGCCACGCTGACTACAGACAGAACTGAATGAACAGAGGATGGAGCAGATTTAGTTTTAGTGACCTCATGTGGGTTAACTTTCTTGGCCATCTTTAGACAAACACCACAGAGTGACCACTTGAGGGGAATCAAAATTAATGGATGACTTAATGGCTTAGCGATGATTTTAAGGATAAAAGTTTTACGTTTATGTGACACCAATTTTATGGTTCAAGCTGAGTTCAGTGATGCTCATGAGAGTTTCCTATGACTCAGCGAGGAGCCAAAAAATAAAGACTAACTGACTCTGAAACAAGTAAATATTGCTGCCAGGGCAGTAGAAACCACAGTACAGTCTCTTCCCATGGTGCAGAAATGAAAAACATGAAAAGATCTCTGTTCTTAACAAATAGCAGATCCTTATAGGAGATGTTAATGGAATATGAAAGCAAAAGCTACACTCAACCGAGTGAGGTGGTTCTTCAAGGTCACATGCACTTAGTGATGTACAGCTGAGCCTTATTCACAGCTATATATCATAGAACTTTACAGACAAGGAAAGAAAATCTCACCTCAGCGAGTCAGGAACACTTAAGGGACCAATATGTGATATTTACCGTAATAAATCATAAAAGGACGATGATATGTCATCAGAGATTAAGGAAATATGCTGAATTGAAATACTGGTTTCTCTTACAACAATGCTACAGCCAGTATGTTCTCCTTTGAAATTTCCATTCCGGTACGGAGCATCTGTTTTTAGTTTGGATCTGTGTGATCCCGTCCACTGCCCATTTCAATAACCCGTTGCCACATATGAAACAAATTGGCACGCAAACACAACCTTCTGCAGCCATGGAAGCAAGCAAACTGTCTGGATCAACACAGATAACATAATGTTAGATTCCATCCGACCTGAAAAGCCTCGGCGCATCTCTCTGTGGTCCGTGTGCAGCTGAGTCATCAAGGCAGCGAGTATTTGAGACACAAAGCCGGTGAAGTGATTCCGACTACTGCTGGTCGGACCACGGCTCTAATGTTTTAAATTTGGACTGCAGTAACCATCTTAAAACGCTAGCTGTCGGTAAATATTGAGTCGACAGACAAGATGATGCGAAGCGTAAAGCAAAAGCGCCCATTTGTTAATATTTCAGATTTAAACCCAATGCTATAAGGGAACCATAACATTATGAGGCCATCGCTGTGAGGAGGACGGAGCGGTCGCAGCTGGTTGGAAACCTGCGGCCCTGCAGCGAAAGCTGGACCGACACACAGCAACCCCGACGTTAAAGATTAAAGCAAGCGCGTTACACATATAAACCGTCATCTTTTCTTGTAAAATGTCAGGTGTAATCGGTAACACCGGTGTTGTCACGAGTTTATTAACCGGTGGGAAAATTTCCTCACCGTCACATCCCTATTAGTAATACGAGTGTATTATATAAACCAGGCTTACACTTGCTGCAGAATAACATCAATAGATACTGTAGGATAAGCCCATGTTATCCATCATAAGTGATTATGGCTGTATTTAAATTAAATTTACCAATTTAAAATAAAAGACGCCTTCATTTGTGGGAAACAGTGATGATATGATTTGTGTTCTTAATGAATAACAGGAACAAAATAAAAGAAGGCAACCTGTTGCTTTACACTCCTAAAAGACTCTAAGAACATCCCTGTAAGTCATATTGTGTCTATTCACAAAAATAAAGCTTTCTGAAAACACACTGCCTCTCTTATCAAAGATCTTACATGTAATATAAAATACAACTGAAAGTAATAATCAACTGTTCTTCAAAGTCCAAATATAAAATGCAATATTGAATCCAACATCTGCCCGAAAGATTTAATTTAGAACTATATTATACTTAAAAACTATACTTAAAAACAACATCCATCCTGTAGCAGCAGAAAAGAGGCCACATTGTGAAGGAAATGAAAATACCACATTCTTTGCCGGGCGTACAACGTAAGCAACTGCTTTGCCTTATATACAGGAACCTTTCATGTTTGATAGCTCAAAATAAAATAATATTTATGACTTGATGTGAATGTCATTGTCAGATCCAAGTCTGTTTAAATAAATACTAACCATGTGGACCACCTCTGGGTAGATGGGTTCGGTGATGACGTTCCTGTTGTGGGTGATGTACTCCACCATCTCGCTTATCGCCGCCCGCTTCACCTCCTTCCATTTCAGGTCGCTCAGTGGGTCGGAAACAAAATCGAAGAGGACGCAGCACTGCCGCAACTTCTGGATGAAGAGCTTCTCCTGCTCTGCAGGGGGAACATCTGCAAGACACAAATGGAAAGAAAATGGGAATTAACAGATCTGACATTGTGTGTGAGAGATTTCGCCTTTAACAGATAAGAAGATGACAACTAATTAGGGGTGGGGGATAAAATTGATACAGCATAGTATCGCAATATTTTGCGTGACGATATTGTATTGATACATGGACGTCACGTTTCAATCTTTTATTATAGAAGCTATTGGACTCTTAACAATCTGACGGCCCGGCTGCTATTCTGTCTTTCAGAGGTTGTAGCGGGCTCAGTCTTAAAGCTTCTTCTTCTTCTTAATGCTCTTCTTAAATAATGCTCCAAAGTTACGCTCACACTATTGGGGCTGTCACAATCAGTGGCCAAAAAAAGTTGTTAGAAGTTTAATATTTAGGAAAACACAAGCATGATGCATGTCTGTTTTCTCCCCTCCGTCCCTTCTGTCGCAGTCAATGATCATCTGTACCAAAGCTTCAAGACTTATTCAGGTTCAGTGCAGGTGTATTTTGCTACTGTGGATTTCATTTGGTAGAGACATCATTTAAATACTTCATAAATCAATAATGAAGCCTTTTAAAGACTGTCAATCACTACATCAGTGATGCAGAGGCTCTTAATCTGCCTCCAGGTATATTAAGCCACACCTGTCTGTGTATAATCATTAACTTGCCATTTAAAAATCATTACACGTTTTTTTGTAGCAACTGCACACTCACTGCCAATGAGCCAGTCTCCATTCTGCCAGCGTGCCGTGCGTTATCACCGTACAACAGCTGCCTCAGGTAAAATCAATGATCATCACAAATCACACAAAACACTCTTACTCAAAATAATATGCAATCAACATTATTATAAAATAAGAGAATAACTAAAATAACAACTCCACAGAGGTATTGTTTTGAGCTCTTGTTAAAAATGTATCAAGACTTTCAGAAAACCCCCTCTGGTGTTGTGCCAGAAAGCTAGGAGCACAGGAGCTAGATGCAGAATCACCAAGGATTTGTGTTCTGCACTTTGGAGCCGTTACAAGTCTGCTCCCGGAGGACCTGAAGGGCTTTCCCCAACTTGTATACCAAAAATGTTTCGGACGCAGAAGGAATAACGCCCCGTAGTGCTTTACACACAAGTAAAAGACCTTTAGAACAATGCTAAAAATACAGGAAACCATGGTAGGGATTTGGAAATAGCCATTATGTACGTCAGTACAGGCAGCTGCAGTTCTGAATCAAATGTTACTGACTTGTGGCTTTTTGGGAAGACTAGATAGGACACACCATTGCTATAAATCAGTCTATGTATTGCACTGAGTAAGCAGTAATAATATAAACTCTGTCATGATGTACATACTGCATTGGGGCATGCCGCTTTCACTGAGGGAATAACTTTTTTGCTTTCAAATTGACAAAAATGTCAATAGCAGCCTATAAGAAACGACAATAGAGAGACAGCCATTCAGCCTCCGCCATTCAGCCTCAGTTGGTCAGATTCCCAAGCCACAAAAAGTGCCCTGAAACCAAAGAAGAAGTGCAATGGTGCCCATTCATATTCATCCAACTCGGGGATTAGTGACTTAAAACAAGATGCCACCTCATAAAACCGCTGCTAATCAAAGATGCATGCAGGCTGCTGCTGTTACAATGGAATCATATGCCGCTGATTTGTTGAGCCCATCAGCTGCGGCCAAGAGACATGTCAGCCAAACTGACCTTGTAAAACGTGGATAATACCAGCTGAGACCCAACACCAGTCAGTCAACACTTTCTACAACACTTCATAAAAAAAAAAGGTAGAAATGCAGAGGTGTTACTGTTAAGAAACAATTTTGTGTCATTAAGCAAAAACAGATTAAAACATAGTGGGAATGTGGTTTGGCATGCAAAAGGTAGAGCCTAAAAGCTAATTTCATTGTGACAAAAGATTCCCAAAGGACACAACCACAAAAGCACATGTAACTACAAAAATTAATCTAATAATAACGAAAGGTAATTAAGCAACTGCCCTTATTATTCAACCTCAAACAAACAAAATCAAAGATGGTTGTGTCATAAACAACATATATGTATAACGGATGAAGATATTTATACATAAACCTGTACTGACACGGATTAGCTTGTGGATGCCAGAAGTCAAACTACTGTAACCTCACAACACATACAGAGCCAACATCAGATCATAAAAACAAGTAGTGTCAGATTTAAGAAAACATTTTTGCAGTTTAAGCCTATCAAAAGAGACAGCACATTAAGGGGAAACTCAGATTACAGAGAAGTGGTTGATTCGGGTAATTTAGATTTTCTGTAGCAAAAAACAAATGCTACAAAGTTATGCTTATTGAAAGCGTGCACCACCCCACCCCAATGAACTACAACTAACACCAGAACATACATGTGTTTACACCAATAACACCAAAAATTAAAAACTCCATACTAATTCTATTTACCTACAAAGCAAATACTAATTTCGTATAGCCACATAACAGGAAACCCATACATAAATCATCACTACATAAAATCACATACACTCATATGACTTGCTTATGTATGCACATTCCTCTAAACAGCTTTGGTCTTGTTGACATTCTTTCCAAGCAACATTTTGTTTCTATCATTTGTACAAGGTAGCAGCCAATAGAGTGCTAAAGGAATGAGTCCTAAAACCCAGAAATGAGTTAGCATTTTAGCATTTACGGTTCCCTCGTCTGGAAGTCAGTGGGTTTTTTTTAATGGGTTTGTAGTTAGATGCCTGAAATAAGGTCTGTGGTTAACAGGCTTAAGAACGTTTTGTTCTACCACATAAAATACGTCAGTAAATATCCCACTCGTGAATTTTGAAGCCTTAAAGTGTCTTAAAAAGGCGGTTGCTAACAAGTGGCTAAATGAGACTACTAAACATCTGCCTTTACAGCCTTGTTGTGTGTACTCGCGTTCATGCGTCCGTGATGTAGTTCATTTATAGCCTAACGTTAGCTTTTTACTTCTGCCGATTGGATTTACACTTCAAAAATCATATAAGTGGTGTTCATTTGTGGAGATTATCTTGCTGAACAAAACATGTAAGTATACACAGTATAAAACATGTGTTTGCTACAGAGCTTATTTTCTGCAATAATCCAAATGAAAAAATCCCTTTGGCTTTTTGTCGAGGGAACCAGGGCGATGCTAACTTCCTGTTTAGAAGAAATAAATCCCCCGGCACTCACAGATAAAGACTCTTTTTTAGTTTATTCTGGGCAAACAAATAAACGCTTTTCATCTATAGGTCATCAGCCTGATGATGACTAAAAAAAAAGACTCTTTATCTGTGAGTGCCGGTGATTAGTTTCTTCTGTTCTTACTACTACCTGGCACACGATGCTGTTCAAGATTTGGAGACGTGCTCGCTGCTATTTTCTATTTTAACTTCCTGGTTAGCCTACAAAACAAAAATATGTCATCCCTGGAGCACTATATACCGTGGCACTGGTTCAAACATCAGAGTTGATACTTAATTAATACTTAAATTTAATTACTTTTGCACTTGTGAAATAAGTCTAAGAGATACAGTACTGTAGGTAGTGCACACTCCCACACAGGCTAGAACCTGAACCTGGGACTAACAACACCAACAGACAGACTTTCCCTACACCTCCACACTTCTGAGTCACCGTTGCACAGCTGGTATTCAACGCACAGCACAAAATGTCTTTTACCTGTGTGTTACCTGTAAATGTCATGTTTTATTTCCTGTATATGTAGCCTATTTCTTGATTTCTTGAACCAAATTGCTTCTGTGTTATATTTATTTCTCCCCAAACAGAGCACTCGGAAAAAACACATTTACAACTCGGTTTCCTGACATAGCGGACGAGGCGTCATGCAACTTGTTTTTTTTGAGCCTTTATGGCTTGCTTGTGCAGCACGGTGCCTTGGAACAAGTAGTCCAGCCAACTCATTACAAAACATTTTTAAGTCTATATTCAGACCACAGTGTAGAATAGTGACAAGTCTGTAAGTAGCTTTGCTGTAACATCATACTTCAGTCCCTCTATTCCAAACTACTGGCCACAAACAGGATCTAATCGACCGCATCAAAAAGGTCAAACAGCTGGCAATTTGCTTCACCCTTGAGCTTTGGCTACCACATCCATGGAGAACCCCAGATCTGTTTTATGTTTCGACACTGTGTTTATGTAAGGCACAGCTACAGTGTATTCTTTTGTCCTGGCTTCCTTTCCAACAAGCCGCAATTTTAAACTGTGACGCTGCTGCCACTAATATAACTTTTCTGGGGAAAACTTGCAACCGCTTTTTGTGCCTGTTACTGTACAACTTCCCCGCAGATACAATACCTAAAAAAAAACACCGAGTACATCTTTGACATTAATTTCATGTCTTTTCCTGTTCAGTGTCAAAGTGCAAACAAATCTCTTCATATTGATCTAAATACAAGAACAAAACACAAAAACCTATGCAAAAGTAGCTAGGACACCCCTAAATCATCACCTTGGCAGCTACGCGTTTTAGAAGTCGTTAAGTTTAATGTGGACCATCTGCTCGTGATCAAAGTTTAACAAGTGATTTTAGGTTTAATTCATCAGTACCTGAAAGGTCGGTGCCTGTTACTAACGAGCTGGAACATGGGTCCACCTATAACCACCTCATCTCATCAACCCCTGAGTGCCAAGAGGTCCAGCAGCTCCTGTTACACAACAGCACTAGGGTTTCTGAACAGGCCTAAAATATTAAGAGACATGCTGTGCAGCTGCAGACTTCACACACGGGCCTCTCTGCATGGATGGGCAACTAACCTTTACTCATCTAAAGGCTCCAGCGTGCTCACAGGAAACCAGGCATGGACACAAATTGCTCTCAAGTACATATATCTAATCCCACAATGTCGATTGAATATGTGAATATTTAATGAACCGATTAGTAAACTACCAGTGGCAAATATTTTGTACATATTCTATGTCAATGCAGACATAGACCAACCAATGCAGAAGCATGTGGCTATTATGTGTCTACAATTATCTCCTTCCTTTTAAACATGTTGAGGCCATTTAAAAAGGTGTAGGATTTGGTGGCATCTAGTGGTGTGGTTTGCAGATTGCAACCAACTGAGTACCCCTCCGCTCACTCCTCCCTTTCCAAGACTGCGGTAACGTGAGCCGCCGAGTGCAAAACTCTGGTAATGCCGTTTGCCTCGCTCAGAGGCCATCCTTACCATAATAACACTACTTAATGCTAAGTTCACACTACACGACTTTCAAAGTCATCAGATCTCAGTACTGTTCATACTACACAACTTGTTGTCTTGTAATCAGGAGTCTTCAAGTCTACATTTTGTCACAAAAACAGGCGACAAATACACGGTAAATGGCGTGATACCATACGCAAGACACATTGTTGATGTTGTTGTTGGCACGTGTTCACAGAATAGACAAAATGATCCTGTTCTTTACTATTTATTCCTCTAGGTGCAACAACAACTTTGCCTCGTGTTGCAAATGCAACACATACAGTTCCTATTGTTACAGGTGACCCCTCCTACTCCAGGTTTCCCCTCAACCTGGGTCTTGCGCTCTCATTGGTTGTAGCTCTTGGCCGGAGTCCCCGACAGGTCCAGATATCTAGAATGTGTCGGCGAGGCATCGGGGAGCCTCTCGACTGGCGTCTTTGAACAGTTCACACGTGACGCAAGCGACGAGCCAGCGCCAATTTGCAATTGATCTTGTTCTTTAATCGGGGAGCGGAAAATCAGAGCTAAAGTGTAGTGTGAACTAGGAATAGTAGCAACGGAAGTCAGACAGTGGCTGGCGATACCGCGGTTTTGCACTCTGCAGCTCATGTTACCGCAGTTTCACAAGCGTGTCGGAGAACTACGGTGGCCTTCAGGTAACATAAAAACACTAAAGGCTCTCGCTAGAGCCAGTGTTTGTTTTTTTCCGTTCAGGTGATCATACACTAATGAAAACATGGTTATGAATATTATATTTAATTTCTGCAAATAGATCACCCAAAATGTAACAAATTTGTTCCTTTAACTCCGATGCAAGTTACAACATGACACTAATAACATCTTGCCAATCGGTATGTGCATTGATAGCCTGCCTGTGAAATGTATACCGTCACATTTTGTGGAGAAAGGGTGATTGCTAAGAAAATAATATATGAACAAACATTTCCCTTGAATTTTTTAAACTGAAAAACATATCCACAGCATCTCTTAACTTTGACCTAGAGTCAGTTTCTATTTTCCATGATCAACACTGGCTGTAAGTCCCAGCTTCACGCTTGTCTGGTCAGACAGCAACTCAGAATCCCACTGGAGATTCAGCAACAACAAGCAGAGCATTTCAAACTTACACGTGTTTCAGCCGACACCAGATACTCATACACAATACAATACAGACGCACACGCTGATAACAAGTTTTGACCTCACTTCCTATGACATCAGCAGTCTTGATGGGGGATGGGAGACTGCTAAACTAGCACTCCTTCTCACTCTCTCGCCCTCCCTCCCTGACTCAAGCTAAGCTATGCAATGTCTTGGCAAAACACCTTCCTCATTGACATACAAACACAATCCCCCGCTTCCTCTTCCAAAAACACTTGTGCTACAAACAACAAGGGGATAAAGGCTCTTAATCTCTTGCAACAACTTTTAGAAAAGTCATCTGACACAATTATTTTCTTCTACAAAATCCAAATTAGCAGCTGCTAAAACATTCTGGTCCATCTCCCCTTGAAACACACAAACACAGAAGAGCAGATTTCCTATTCTCACCTCTAAAATGCATGAGGGCCACAGGCTGGAAAGGCCCATTGGAGCTCGGTGCATCCAGAACCATCCCACTGGCGGTTCTAGTGCATGCCAACATCAGTGAGCGGAGGCAGGAGACAGGGGAGAGGAGGGCAGCCCGGGCTAAGGCGAGGAGCCAGCCTCCATTTTAGCACGAACACTCGGAGCAGAAAATGAAGCTCCCCTGCTGCTGGAGGGAACCAGCTAGTTAGTGATGTCATCCCCCACTGCAGCTGTCTGGTTGGCTGGCTGCAATCACATGGGCTGGCTGTCAGTATAAATAAACATGAGGGAAGGGATTGGCTGGTGGGCTGAGGGGGAAGGGGTGGGACTGTTACTGTGATTGGAGCGAGGGCAGCTACATCTGTCAAGAGTTTTAAAGCGCAAACTGCAGATCTGCCATCAGTTTAGCCCATTTTGTTATTGAAATACAAGAATAAGGCCAGGAAATACACATTCCTATCCAATATGTAGGCTGTTTGTAAGAGTCAGAGGAGGGGTTAAGTGACTCATTTCTCATTCACAGCCTAACTCCCACCGACAAAACCGCAACTGACATAACAAATTACAATGAGTCCAACGAAAAAAGCTCAAAACACTGAAAATAAAACGTGAAACAACAAGCGTTAAGCATGCACGCCACAGAGCAAGTTTAGGCATGATTTATTTCCATATATAACAGCTACAATATGCAACATCAACTATAAGACAAATGACTGTCTAACACTGTTTGTCAGATATTAAGCCCCTTATTATGTGCCGTCTTTTGTGTGCATGTGTGAGGTTTTGCATGACAGATGGCTCTCCAGGAGCACAGCCTGAGCCCAGGTGTATGTGACAGAGAAACAGGAAGGCAGGAAGTCTCAATGCGAGCAACACAGGATGTGCATAAGCAGAGAGCAGCACTCTGTCTGTCTCAGCAGCTCCGGGGACAAAAAACCCTGCACTGTAAAGCCGTGCGGGGAAAGGGCAAATCTACAGTAGACGCCGACAGTGAAATCATTCTCACAAACTAAGTTGCAATTAAACAAGCCCTTCACATACACAAACATTCTTCTCTATATCAGACCTGTAATGATATAATCCTGTAACCATGGCACCCTATTAGGTAGAAAGGTTGAGTCATAGTGTGCATGAACCCATTGCACTATCATGACATATACTATCAGCAGCAATCCCCATGTGTACTGTCTGTGTGTGCCATCATGCTGCGAGGACTGTAGCGCGCATGTAAACATGATGATTGATTTGATGAACATCCTGCAAAACAACACAATGCAGGGGGTGTTCTTTGCATTTTTTAGTAGGAAAACATATATTATTCATTACATCAAATTTGTAATTTGCTAATGTTTCATCATTTTGAAAAAGGCACTCAATGAAAAATAGCAAGTGAGAACCTACCAAGGATGAAGTCATTTCCTGTCCCATTTAAAATGTAAAGCTTGTGTATAGCACACTAACCTTAGTGTATTTTCCCCTTTGGTGAAGTACGAGGTCTCACAATTTACTTGTCTAAACACATTTACACATTCAAAATTGGTTTGAGCATTACTTTTTACTCCTCTTGATTGTCAATAATTAAGATGAATGATTAAGTCAAAATCATAGAAGGTTGCAACTGAATGAATAAACATGCATGCTTGGTTTTTCTCCATTTACTATTTCTGTGTAATATGTCAGGACAAATGAAGTCAAGTTATACTTTGTTACATGTAGAAAGTCTAATTAATTTCTGTGTTTTTACATGCCAAAACGTATTCTACTAAATCATTATTTGTAGCTAATAATGTTTCTTTTGCTGATGTAGCTGTAAACTTTGGTTTAGATAAAAAAATATACGTCTTTACATCAATATAGTTGGGGAACTTTTACAGTTTTAAAATCAAAGCAGAGTGTTTTTAGGTCAAAGGCCCACTATGTTTACAGTGTGCAAAAATGCATTATATCCTGTGTTTTCAGAGAGCACACACGGTTTTAACACATAACAGTGTGTTGCAGCTCCTCCCTGTGCGTCTGTACTTCTGCTTTGGAGAGGTGTTGGGGTGGTTCATTGCCGGGATGTCACATTAGGCTAGAGCACCGGATTTCTATGGTCTGTTTGCGCCTGCTACTATAGGTTCCTGTCTCCTGCTGAGCAGTGTTGTTTTAGTGTTATCGTGTGTTTGACTGCAGAGTGCTGAATAAAAGTTTCTTCTTTCTCAAAAGATTGTTACAGTCGCAACTTCATTTCGTACAACTGGATGATCCTGACACGAGTTCTTCTCACTTATGTATTTTGTGTAGCACTTTCAATTAAAGTTCAGGTAAAGTAAAAATGAATGAGCTCTGAGTGTTCAGTTAACAGTTGATTTGACAAAACATCATGTATAGGGTGGCTAGTGCTTGCAAGAAAAACTTCAATGCTATTTAATTTGATAGTGAGCTTACGCTATAACCCAGGATCATTGATTTCTTGATGATTTTACTCCATATTTAAACTCTCCCAGGTTTCTGGTTTAACTGACGTTTACTTTTGCTACACTGTCTAGAAACCTCAGCCATCTATGTTCGTGGGCAATGTCAGAAATGTCTTAAACTATGCTACATTGTAAGGAAATGGGAATGAATACATCCCCGGCATAATAATCTAGTCTCCAAACACAATTTAACAGTGCGACAGACCACTAACATTAAGTCTGGCTGGTTCTAATATATACAATAGTGGGGTATTTCAGCAGCAGGGTCTAGTCTGAGTGTATAAAGGGCTCTTTCTTGCCATTCTGTTCCCTAGTCATGAGGCAACCTCCCATCAGAAGATCTGTTGTTCTGACCAAGACAACGCTAAACACGCCCACTTGTTACAAACACACACCGAACACTCATTTGGCACATGCATTCATGAGCTTGAGCTTTTTCGCTGTGTCTGTGCTATTCATGGCAGTGGCAAGAGAGTGAACTTGTGAGGCATCATGGGTCTGGTCCTGGATGGGATGGAGAGCGTGTTCTAAATCCATCATTGATAGCAGCAGGTCAGCCACAGTTGAGTGGTTCATTTACAGATCTGCTGATCTCCAATGTCACGGTTCTCTGTAATAAACGCTTAAGGCTCAAATCTATTTTGGAGAAACAGACCTATCGACACAGCTGAACAGTAGCTGAACTTAATGTTCCCCGTAAGCAGCTTCCAATGATAGAAACACAGCTCTGTCAGTATCGCAGATCAATTCTCGCCCACTCAAATTAGAGAGGTCGTGTTCATTATGGCTGCTCTGTATTACTTTCACAAAAAGACTGAATAAAATATGAAGGGAGGAACAGCTCAGATTTAGATGGTATTATTTTGGGACACAGGCAATCATAATGTCGTACAGTGCTAAGTGGGAACACCTGTGGGTGGATGACGAAGATGAATACACTCAATAGAAATCACCATAAATTCTGCCACTACAACTGTGTTACACAACTGAGGAACATTTTATCATAATTATATCCAAATGTTGAGCATTTACTTTGTTGGTTGTAGATGACGGCGACTGGGTTTGCCTGTCTGTATGTATGTATGTGTAAATGAAATCTGTCTGTCTTTCAGTGAAATATGAATTACAGTTTTAAAATATTGCGGCCTGTTGTGGATTACAGACCATTTAACTATCCAGACCCATAGTGATAAATATTGCTTACAAAACTATTGTTTGCAAATTCCATTATAAACTAGACATTAGACAACAAATTGCTAGGATGCTATGTCAGATTGGGTGCGATGCTATTGATCTCAGCAATTTTAAACTGACAGTTGTATAATGGCTCGCTAACGTACTGTTCTTTCCCCGGTAGGTCAAGCAGATAATGTGTTTGCATGGGAGACGCTTTTCGATTAAATATTACTTCATTTGCCAAACCATTGAGAGCTTCAACAGCTGATCGCAACTAGTGAGTTATGTTTTTTCATGTGAGATGTTTGAAAAAGGAAGTCTCTCTCATGAGGTGAGCGAGTCTTTTCCTCTACCACCTGCAGGAGCGGTAAAGGAAACCATTCCCTGAAACCTGCCTTGCCCTTTTGCATCCTGCTTTTAAGTATCTGCCCGCAATGTTAAAAAAGTTCCTACATTTTAACCTGGCTGTTAAAAACAAAACAAGATAATAATGTTTAAAATAAAAACAAATACAAAGAACTTAACGAAGAAGGGATTAACATAACTCTGCTTAACATTGACTAATACGTGTAGGTGAAACATAAGCGAACACTATAGTACACTCATCGTCTAAAGCAACCAATATTGCAGACACTGTTTCAATAGTACGTGATGTAACTCCTGTAGTAACTGATGTTACGTGGGGATTGCTTCCTTCAGTATTCCTTCAGATGTTTTCATGTCTCTCTTTCCTTGGAACATGTCTGGAATAGGTCAACGGCTGAAGACAGCTGCATATTTTGGTAGAATACAGGAAATGTGTCATATTCCCGTCACTTATCATGTTGTAACAAGCGACAGACTCGTCTTCCTATACTAAAGAACTCTGTCTGTACCTTTCAGATTACACTGAGTAATCTTTGAACAATCCTAGAAAAATAATCCTTACTGTGTCCTCCTCATAATATTCAAAAACATTAATAAAAAGGAGATTTGCAAACTAGAGGCACAATATTATATACCCAGTACATGGATTAAACAATTATTCTAGTTTACACAAAGACTTAAAAGTAAATATGCCATTGCACTAAAACATAATTTGTTCCCTATCATATAACTTATGTTGCTTGGCATGTTAAACTTTAACAAACAATGTGTCTTTATCTGCAAAACCACTAAAATTCATTGATTAGATTCAGTGGTTTTGTTTGTTTTGCATGGCTGAGCAATCAGGGGTAAGTTATATTACATCCTGACAATTGAAGTGTTTGTTCCAGTTAACCAACGTGATAGTAACTCAAATATCTGACTAACCAGCAGATGGCGACAAACCCTACGAGACAGATGCTTCACGCAGGAAAGCGCCTGCTGTAAAAGAGAACACATACAGAGGCAGCAACTGTTGTTGTTCTGTGCTTTTTGGCAAGTATGATTACATTTGAAACAAGAGAAATAAACAGGCACCTTGAAAGCATGTATCTCCTGTTTACAAGCTGCAGGAAAGGCACTAATCCAAAAACACATTTCTTGATTTTTTTTGGGCCTTATAAAATAAGCTCACCATAACATGTCTTCAACAGGAAACATTTTAAACTGCTTCGCTATTGAACGCAAATGCTGGCTAAAATGTACTCTAGAGTCACAACAAACACTCTTGGGTTTGAGGCGAGTTCATGGGAAAAGCCTGCTGGTCAGGGTTTCCAGTCTCTCCTCAACCTTGTGGCTCTGCAGGACAGACTCTCGGACATGTGTTTCCATCAGGAGGTGGTGAACATGCCTGGAATGAAAACAGGCCGAGCGTGGAGCCTGTTTGGACAGGACTATGTGATAACATCTACCGGGCCACTGTGGGATAATGTTTTGCAGAATGTTATCAAAGCTCCCACTTGGGTGTGGGAAGAGAGCAGCCTTTATCAGAAATTAAGTTATGCTTAATGGTTTCTTGACGCAGCACAAGGGTAATGGAAAAACCAAGATAAAGATACAGGAATATTTTATGGTAGAATCGACTCCATTGTGTGTCCATTAATTCTAATCTCACACAAAAGACTGAAACAAATGGCACACAAGAACACAAAAGAAACTGTTGCCTTTAGTCACAGATAGTAACTCTACTTTGTACCATTAGCCAAGTCTCCCAAAGAGGGAAATAACATTTGTAAAATTCTCTCTGGAGAGGAATGCTGTCTTTGCTTTAGTGTGTTGTAGTGATGTGCTCACTGCAAGTAGGGTATTCTGACTTTAAGAATGAGGAGGAAAAACAAAGGCACTCTTTTCTGAGGAATAAATAATATATCATGGCCTTTATTTAAGTGGCTAACACCAAAGTATGTCTTGAGAAAAGTTAGTTCTCTCAGGTGGTATCTTAGGTCTATGACTCATAGGACAACTCCTCACTTTAAATATGGATAGGGCTGAACGATTTAGAAAAATTATTATTATAATTGCGATTATTTTGACTGATATTGAAATTGCGATATGATTTGCGACATTTGAGGAAATGATCATTTTCACATCATTAGTCTAATTTTCATTGAAAAACATATTAAAATGATTATGTTGTGATTTTTGCAGGGCTCTGTACCAAACAAAGATGTTTTCTCAAGTCTGTAGAATATGATGTGTAGGTCAGGACATCTCTACAGCACCACAATATTTAATTACAGATGGTATTTTGATGCACATTCGCCCTTAACAAATATTGTGCCTCCTTCGATTTGAAAAATTGCAGTAGGCCGCCATATTGCGATTTCAATAAAACTTTGATTAATTGTGCAGCCCTAAATGGGGAGTTGGTGCATCTTAAGTTCTGACATTCATGTAATCATTTCCAATTCACATATAGTAACACTGTTAGACCGCAAACAACATGCTGTGTTTTCCTCAACAGACTCGATCACTGTATTAAACAGTGAGATTAAATTCGATACAATTCAATAGGTCTGCTCGATTACGGCAAATATCATAATCGATTATTATTATTATTATTATTATTATTATTATTATTATTATTATTATTATTATTATTATAATGGTCAATATTGAGATGAGGATTATTTAACACGATTAGTCATTGACTTTGGAAACATCATGCATTTAAAAAAAGATTTTGTAACCTACGTTTTAAAGTTAAATGAATCGATCTGGTGCACTTTGAGAGCAAAATTAAGAGGCTAGATATGAAGAAAATTGTGTTTTAGAAACAATTTAAATCATAAACATATTGGTTGTATAGTTATGAATGGCGATGACACAGCAAAAACAATCATTGCCACACTGAGGATAGTCTGTCCCGTTTGACAGTCACGCCGGGAGCAGGGAACTCCGTCCCTCCCCGCAATTAGGCGAGGGGTGCTGTAAAGCACCACCTTCACCTCGGGCCTTTCCAAACCGACCTAGAGCTGGTCATGGCGCACCACCAATACGCCCGGTGAGAGTTCCCACGAGGGGATCCTCCCAAACTGAGCAGCCGTCCCTGACCCGCCGAGCGGGGCAAAAGCGTGCAGCTGTAAAGGAAAGGGGCGCTCTGGATTTATAACACAAGACAAAACGAGAGCGTCATTGCGAAATGGAATGTGGCACAATAATCTTTATGTTGATTATCTTGTTATCGTTGGAAGACGTAATTGTAAATGAAATTTGATTATTTGCACAGCCCTACAATTCAGTTTAATTACATAGACTTGTCATTGCCGTATTAACTATAAACAAGAAATATCAAAACAATAGCCGTCTTTGAGAGGAGATGTATAATTCTCACTCTATTAAACTGCCAGGCAACACCTCCAATGTCCAAAGTTTATTTTGCTTATTGATATGTATAGTCATCAGGGGATATTTCTGTTGCTACTAAAAGGGTTATAACTTTTTTTCCGATGACAACACTGCCATGGATTGTTTTTTCCTCCATATTTTCTGAGTTTTCTATAATTCCCAGACATAGGACTATTTATTGCCTCCCACAGAGTAACTCACTCTCTTGCTGTCAATCTTATTTCTCTTAGTTTGTTTGCACGCAAACTTTATAACCTACTATAGATTTATAGGCTTTTGTTTTCGGTACATTGCCAGGTTATATAATTAGTGTGCTGGTAGAAGGCAGCGGAAAATATTGTTGCGTGTGTTCATGGATGCATACACAGACACATACAGTATATAGATTGTATGCCCAGCGGCCTGACGGCAGTGCCCACTCCTTGCTTTTCCATCTGGTGCTATGCTGGCACTGAGTTTAGACATTACAGTAAATGTCAATATACATCCACAAAAATCTGCCAATTTTTCCTCCACAAGGGGAGGAAGAGAGAAGGAATAGTAGTATGCCTGGCAGACAGTGCTGGTCACTGGCAACATCCTGAAACACAAGGACCATGGAATTAAAGCTTTATCTCTGGATTACCACTAAATATAGACGCTTGGGTTAAATCCAGCGCAAAGTCCATGCCATGTACGTCCTCTGTTTGTTTCCATGTATTGCGTAATGTCATGCTCAGCGTGGTATTACAATGAGGGTGATGCAGCAGGGGATGTTCATGGATGTTTCTGCGTGGAAAGAAAATAACGGAGTGTGAGCTTGTAAGTATGCACGTCTGCGAGGCCTACACTTATCCGTCAAGATTACAGGGATTTCTTACCCAACCTGCCTTAAGGAAAATTCTGCTCTATGTATGGCTTCTGGGTGATTTCACAAGTCTTGAATTCAGACTTCAAAAACATTTTAAATTCATTATTTTATGCCCACGAAAAGGCAAATTGTCTACAACTCCACAACCAAGTGCAAAATCTTCCAGCCTGGAAACACTACTAAATGCTCTTGTATATGTGTATGTGCAACAACTCCAAAACCTAGAGCACTGGGTAGTTGGTTAATTATGTGATTGGATGACAGGATTTAGTGATTGTACCAGTAAATACCTTTGAAAGCAGGCAGTTTCTGCAGCTCCCTGTTGTTGCTCAAGCTGAACCGAGAGGAGCTCTGCCTCTTGTCCTTTTTGACAGGTGTCTGGGAACCTGGCTGCTTCCCCTTTAGCAGCTGAGTGGTGGGAGGAACATTATTGCTCGCCTTCCTGTTAGAGCTCTGCTGAAACAAGAGGAAAAAACCCACATTAGTGACACCGAGGTAGCGCAAACACTAGTGGAGTACAGAGGGTGAAAGAGAGTGCACCTACCTCTTTAGGAATCTGACAAAACCGTGTGACTGGGTGCCATACACTAGACTGGACATTTTAATTATATACAGTGTGTCACCATTTACTTAACAAGACAGTGTCTTGCATTATGTAACTGAGGTCATTAACCACACTTCACCTAATGTACAGACACTATAACAGTACATTTATCTGGGGATGCTTCAAGTCCACATGGAAAAAGCAAACCATTATGGCATTTTCGTCCACTCACCAACCCACCCAGCTGTGTCTTAGAAGACTTAGAAAACACTGAGGGTTAATAGGGCTGGATATAATCCTGATGGCAAGTTTCTCACAGCTGGTCCCACCTGCCTGCTGGGATCCATTCATCAACACACACCTGATGGCACAGGGAGCTTACTTCACCAGATGCAGCTGTGGAGCTGTGTCAGTCTGAGTCACGGGGGAATTATTAAATTCAGTTAAGACCCAGCTAAAGTTGGCCACAGTCTGCAGTGCTACAAGACAGGAGCTTAAGAGCTGGGCCACTAGCAAGCTGTCTAGTAAAGTGGGAAATAATGCTGAGCTGGCCTCTACTAGGAACTAGATTACATATTAATACAAAGATAGGAATTAACTCTTCTGCTTGTAAATTCATTAAGCTAAAGTAGAAACATCTGTCATCTAGGATTTTTCTAATTTAATGCTATTTAATGTACCTCCTCGCTGATATGATAATTAAATGAAGCCTTCCTATATGTTATAAACACTTCTGGTTACCAAGTATATGATACAAAAGGGAGGGGCGGGGGTAACAACAACAGCTTGCAGCCCAGCAATTTCAATTTCACTCAAGGTTGGGGCAGCGGTAGATCTGCCGCATGGCTGCTGACACAACAGCAGTCCTGCTCGCTGCTATTGGTTGCTATTATCCAGCAAAAGATGGCTAGGAGGTTTAAAGAAAGAAGAATTCAGAAGGTTGATAGGAGGATCATATATCTAAATTCTTCATAACTAATTGGCAATAAGACAAATAGAAAATATATGTTTTGGGTAATATATTAAAGTGACATAAAAAGTAAATAAAATATGCACAGTTTTGTCTTAAGAATGCTGTCAACACAGGGAGCAGATAACTTCTTTAAGCCTCATGTGTGCATTTTTGTATTACAGCAAACTGGACTGTGTGTTACACTCAGCCACAAAAAATACGAACAGGTGGTCAACAGCCCTAACAATATGAATATTAAATGTGTAGTAAAGAGGAGGACATTTGCTACACAAACAGATGTCAGCTGTCAAACCAGCCCTGAAAAGAGTGCATCAAGGATTTCACTTGCCGTGAAAAAGAAAAGCCTCCAGTTCTTTGAAGAATGAAGGAAGTTGAAATCTTTCCACAATGGCTCGGTGATGTTTATATATGGCGATTGCAGACGTCATGGAAGAAGTCTGACTTAAATCTGTTCTTTGTTGAATTTGTTAACAGATGCATTTTATCTTGGAAAAAATCATGAGAATAGTGTTTGAAACCATACTGGGCACCTGATCCCATTTGATGCCCTCGTACTATTTTACAAATACAGCACAGGACCATGCAGTGCAATACTGTGACATAATGATTCACACCAGATGACTATTCTATTACAGGACCAACACAATGTTTAACAGTTTGTAATGTGGGCTAAAGCTACCCCTTTTGGCTTTTCCAGATGTGACCCAGTCCAGATGCAAGCAAAAAGGGGTCAATGGCTAGTCACATCGTATTACCATTTTTGCAATGTTTTATTATAACTTTTGAGGTGTCGAATGATTCACTTCTGTGGACATTTCTGAGGCACCGATCCTGTAGAGTGTTCTCCTTTCCGTTTTAGTGAAATAAAGATGGCCAGTCCTTTTTGCCAGTGTAATTGTTCACATTTGTTGATTAGAAACTAGTATCCTTGCCATATTAAACACTGATTTCTTTTGTAGCCAATGGACATACAAGTATGAAAAGGACCTTCTAGTGTCCTTGGAAATAGAATATTGATAGCCTCATGTTATGCTGAAAGTGTCATATAAAAGTAATGACAATAGGATCCCACTACGTTATAGATACTGCTGTTAGCTGAACTCAATGACCTGATCATCTGGCTAGCTTTATAATTCTGATTATTTTAGTATAAAGTCATTTTCTCTGTTCCCTGGATTAAGGGTGGCTAATAAAGTAGTTTGGAAGACATGCACGAAGGCACGCATTTACAACGCTACCTTCAACATAACATAACATAACATGCATATTGCCAATTATCAGTAATCGTACATGGTAGCGGTATTAGAAAGGATTTTAAGTATATCAATATTGAGCATAGTATGACAAGTTAACAGTCCAGGTAGCCGAGAACCTCTGTGAACTCAACTGATTGGCTGGTGTCCTAAACTGATGTCATGTACATGATTATTAGGGCAATAGATTATCAACAAACAGCAGCATGAGTCAGGAGGGGGAGGGCAACCATGATCCAGGTACAAGCAAGTCCTGTTAATAACAGAATCACTGTAAAGGACAGCAATGGACACTGATATTGCAGGGGGGTGGGCTTCTTGTTGATTCATTGTCATTGATAATGATGCAGCCCATTTTCAGACTGCATTTGACCTTGACACCACAACCAGTACTGCTCCCAGTAGACCACTTACACACCAAAAAACTGACACTGATATTTTCAGCTGGAATTTCATTCATTCATTCATTCATTCATTCATTCATTCATTCATTCATTCATTCATTCATTCATTCTCACTGTGCAATATCACTTTTCACTTGTGCAATTTTG
>CAKAOI010039514.1:189909-208844 GCA_916701655.1 Sebastiscus albofasciatus
TCCCATTTGATGCCCTCGTACTATTTTACAAATACAGCACAGGACCATGCAGTGCAATACTGTGACATAATGATTCACACCAGATGACTATTCTATTACAGGACCAACACAATGTTTAACAGTTTGTAATGTGGGCTAAAGCTACCCCTTTTGGCTTTTCCAGATGTGACCCAGTCCAGATGCAAGCAAAAAGGGGTCAATGGCTAGTCACATCGTATTACCATTTTTGCAATGTTTTATTATAACTTTTGAGGTGTCGAATGATTCACTTCTGTGGTCATTTCTGAGGCACCAATCCTGTAGAGTGTTCTCCTTTCTGTTTTGGTGAAATGAAGATGACCAGTCCTTTTTGCCAGTGTAATTGTTCACATTTGTCGATTAGAAACTAGTATCCATGCCACATTAAACACTGATTTCTTTTGTAGCCAATGGACATACAAGTATGAAAAGGACCTTGTTGATTCATTGTCATTGATAATGATGCAGCCCATTTTCAGACTGCATTTGACCTTGACACCACAACCAGTACTGCTCCCAGTAGACCACTTACACACCAAAAAACTGACACTGATATTTTCAGCTGGAATTTCATTCATTCATTCATTCATTCATTCATTCTCACTGTGCAATATCACTTTCCACTTGTGCAATTTTGTTAATAGTCTATTTATTGTCAATACCTTATATACTGCTCACATTTTTATACTTCCTTCTATTTAAATGGTTCATATTTTGTTACTGTGTTAGCTGATGCATCTTGGTTTTTTTTGCACTATCACCTTTGCTGCTGTACACTGTAAATTTCTCCACTGCGGGACTAATAAAGGAATATCTTATCTTATCTTAAGACAACGTCCTACTACTGTCTTCCAAGAAGTTTCTAGTATATGTATTATAGTTAACCCTGATGTTACCTCATGCTCTGAGTTCTCTTGTCCTCCACTCTTGCCACCTTTACCAGACTTCGGGGACTCCTGAAAGAAAAGGTTTGACATTAGCAAATACGAAACAGTTAGGTTGACAACATCGGTGAGCAGTCTATCAGTGAATGCCGCCATGCAAAAAAAATCTCTAGCTAAATATAGCATGCCTGCCCACACACCCAGTCTCACACTCCTCCTGTTTGAATACAAGTCTGCTGCTGCTAGCCGGCTAACGTTACTACAGAGTCAACAGCAAAACCGACCCAGTCATTCAGATAAAGATACAAAGGCTTACTTAACACACATATTTGTCAAAAGGATATGCATTCAAAGGATACTCTCTCACACCTGGTTAACAGCTCTTTATTTGAATAAAGGCAGCACATGCTGGCAGAATAGTAGCGGCTAGCTGGTGCTGCTAGCTAACGTCAATGGGACACTGCGCTGATAGCTCGCTAACTATATTAAAATGTCTTGTTTTAAGGCTGGTTTATAAATAAAATGCGCTGAAATACACTTCATGAAAACTTTATCTCCAACTGTCATAGCTTTCTTTCAATTAAATTCTCGCACTTACCTTGTCTTTCTTGGTTTTATTCGGCATATTGTAGTGGAACCGTAACCGCCCTTCTTGCTCCTCTCTTGGATCCTCCACAACCAGAAACCTTGACAACTCTCAGAGCAAGTAAACGGTTCAGCCCGTCCTCGCCCTGTGATTGGCTGCTGTCTTGTCAGCTGACTGCGACGTCATCAGAGTGACACGCTGAGCACTGCGGGGCAGTAGGAGGGAAGAGCCCCCTGTCGGTGATAGGTAGGTATTACAACACATGAGACAGCAGGCTTCATTCATCATACTGGCATAAAACTTGTTACTCACTTGCTCTTAGCTATCTAAATTGTATTTTGTAAATACCCAATCAAAAAAATGTATGTAAAATATAGAAACCGACCGATAATAATGCACACAGTGCACTTTCATAGACTAAGCAACTGGAATTACCCTGCACTATACTCATTTTTAACAATCTCTTCTGCACTATACTCACTTTTTTAATAGTCGTGTATCACAGCTGTTTCCCTGCACTATATTTAGTTTTAACAGTTTTTTTCATCTCCTTGTATTTTTATATCTGGTATATTTTTGTGTACTTTGTACTTTGCACAACTAACTTTTTTACTACCTTTTTCCTAACATGTTTTTGCACCATGGAACTGTGATGCTGGAAACTTGAATTTCCCTCGGGATCAATAAAGTTACTATCTATCTATCTATCTATCTATTATATAAATTTGATTTAATTACTTCCATTTTTTTCAACAAAAATGCTCTCTGGTCCAGGCCTCTTATATGTTAATATAGGCTGGTTATCTCAGTATTCTATAGCAAACTGAATACATTGGACTGTTGGACTGCACAAAACCAACAATTTGAATATGTCAACATTTTATAGATGATCATTTCTGTACATATTGTGACTTTCATATCATAAGTGTGAGCGTGTTCTTAGTCTTTAACTGAATATCTCTCACATTCTCACATTGTTTACCTAATCTACTAACTTTACTGTGGCAATAAACTATTTCCCTTTTTCCCTAACTTCTATTTTCCTCTGGCTGGTAAACATCCTTATGCCACAGTTTTCTAAAATATTTTTTATATATATATGTATATACAGCTTGGTGAAACCATAATGCTGGCATCCTTAGTCTCGTATTACTGCCATCTACTGGTATTTCACAGTCTCTTACAATGTCTACTTTTCCCCTGAATTGTATAAATCAATCCCTATTCCCCCCCACAAAAAAAAATCCAATATTTTGCCAATAAAGTCTCTGCCAATAGGTTAATATGCCCCCTCCTCCATAATAGACCCTTTTCATTTAAGACATGTTGACATGCCAGAGTAGGAAAAAGCACGGGTGTAAATAATCACATAAATTATGTCTGAATTCCTCAAGTGTACATGCTGGCTCACTGTCACACTGTCATGTCTGAGTGGGGCACTGGAGTAGAGCAGAGCCATCATTAGTGTTATTAGTAACACCTGTGCTCTTCCTGCTGCTATGACAAGCCAATATGTCTGCTGCTGCTGCTGCTGCTGTCCTATTAGGATGATGGAGCGGTTGACTGTGAGGCAATGTCCTTGAAAGAATCAATTCCTCCTCTTCTGGAGTTTCTTATTTTGATTCGGTTCTTTTTTTTTTTGTGGCAAGATCAATGTCACTATGGCTACAGTCTGAAAAGAAATATCATTATTGTGATATTTATGAACCACCGTTCATGTTCTTGAATATGCTTTTGCAATCCTGTCCTATGCTAGCCATATGTGGAGTCACCCCTGAGGTCATGTCCTATTTTACACCGCACTGCAAGTGTCCTCATCCTGTTCATTTTACCCAACGACTTGAGGACACACAATTATTTGTATTTTTTTTCCCCCTTATTTTTATTTCTTCCACTAATTTTATTTCGGCACCTGATATCTGTTTATGTTATGAATTCAGCCATTTTGCACTGTGACAGTAAGGGAGGTCGAGACTTAATGGCAACACATATCAGTTTCTGTGGTAGACAGCTATGGCTACATCATATGTGAGTTATGTTCATACACACAATGCTAATTACACTCATCTGTGCTTTAAATGATTGAACTGAATTTATACATATTTCCTGTCATTAGCTGTAACTTCCTGTACCTTTACAAATTGTTGTCTTCACAACAGAAAAATCAGCAAGGATGAACACAATATAACTTGTTAACATGGTAAACCTTTATTTATGGGTCCCACCCGTTTCAAATAACCATACCAATTTTAATAATATTTACAGTTAAAGTAAGAACACACAAAGAACATCGGAATGTCAATAAATACAAAAAAAAAAAAGCATTGATAAAACAAGTTACAAAAAGTGACAACTTAAAAAATAAGTCTCTAAAAAGGAATGAATCTGAGCTGCATATGGTCAATGTAAGGGGAAATAAAGTGAATTTGGTCAAAAAGGGGGGTTGAGGGGGAGAGCCACCCCAGGCTCATTTACAACATTAAACTTTAAATTTTATGTAACACTACTTCTGAACGCTAACAAGGCAGCAGAAACCGGCCTAGTCCACCTCCTCCATCCTAGATGTATCTTCATCGTCCCCTTCAAGAGGGGGCATGTCCTCAGTGGGAACAGAGATGGGTTCTTCTGGTGTCAGATCGTCTTCATCGATACCTAAAACAGGAAGTAGGCACATTATGAGTAAGGTAATAGTTTATTTTAAATCATTTTCACTGGAATAATTTACAAATATGCAAGAACCATCGATACAAATGTTACGAAAGCTATACATTGCGTCAATTGAACACTGCTACTCACCAAGACCCAGCTTGATCATCCTGTAGATGCGATTGGAGTGGGTCTGGGGGTCATCCAAGGTAAATCCTGAAGAGAGCAGGGCCGTCTCAAAGAGCAGGATGACCAGATCCTTCACAGACTTGTCATTCTTGTCAGCCTCTGCCTTCTGCCTCAGGGTCTCCACGATGGGGTGGTCAGGGTTGATCTCAAGGTGCTTTTTAGCAGCCATGTAGCCCATGGTGGAATTGTCCCTCAGAGCCTGGGCCTTCATGATCCGCTCCATGTTGGCTGTCCAGCCGTAAGTGCTGGTGACGATGCAGCAGGGGGAAGAGACCAGGCGGTTGGAGACTGTGACCTGTGGAGGTAAACAACAATTAACACCATTTTCTGCCTTAATTGCACAACATTGGATAATATAAAGTTATTCAACACCTCACGGGTTGTTTAATTTATTAATCTTCTCACCTTCTCCACCTTCTTCTCCAAGATATCCTTCATTATCTTGCACAAGCTCTCAAACTGCGTCTTCTTCTCCTCCTGCTTCTTCTTCTCGTCCTCATCCTCAGGGAGCTCCAGGCCCTCCTTGGTCACTGAAACCAGGTTTTTGCCCTCGAACTCCTTCAGCTGCTGGACACAGTACTCATCGATGGGCTCGATCATGTAGATAACTTCAAGGCCGGCTTTGCGAAGGCGCTCCACAAAGGCAGAGTTAGCCACCTGGTCTTTGGTCTCACCTGAAATACATGTAACATCACATTCATTTACTCAGTTCATCTCTTTTTTAATTTTAACATGAACGGTTTATGGGTGAAGAGCATCCTCACCAGTGATGTAGTAGATGTGTTTCTGGTTGTCTTTCATACGCGTGACATAGTCCTTCAGGGAAACCACCTCGTCTCCAGAAGCTGAGGTGTAGTATCGCAGCAGCTCAGACAGCCTCTTTTTGTTTTGAGAGTCCTCGTGGATGCCAAGCTGAAAAAATAATAATATTAAATGTCAGTAAAGTGTAATTGAAAACAGACTTTCATCACAACTAGGGGTGTAATAAAATATCGAAAAGAAATTGAAAATCGGGATATTGTGTTTTGTGATACTATATCAATTCTCAAAAACACTGTATACATTTTTAATTAATAGTTTACATTTAAAGATTAACACTTAATATTTCATTTAGTTTGCAAAGAGATGCACCCTCTCAGTGTATGTGCCCTCTAAAAGTAGCGCTATGATGCTGGATGTTACAGTTACTGTGATAAATGCAGATCCAACTGTTGTGACTGCATAAAAAAGTAAACTTCTTAATATGACAGTTTTCCTAAAATTAGATTTAAAAAAAAAGAAAAAGAAATATATCACCTTGCTTACTGTATCACAATATATTGAGTCGTAACCCCTGTATCATGATACGTATCGTATCGCCAGATTCTTGCCAACACACAGCCCTAATCACAACAACTATATCAATGTTAAACATGAAAAAACACTGATATTGGTTGCTGAGGTGTAACCATTGATAACCAGAGTGCCTCCATTTAAACAGAAGATGGCAGTAGGGAGCACCAACCAAGACCCAAAGCAGCTTTTCATTAGGACAATATGGCCAAAGGATCAGACAGATGGCTACTGTGTAAAAGGTCAGCGGGAACAACCCGTAATCATTAACTACAGTTCCACAGATTCTTGTTAAGTTTTTCACTTCCAGTAAACATAAGAAATAAAAAATTCAGATGACATTTGGCAGGATTTTTTGATGACATTATCAAAGTATCCAAGGGTTTAACACAAGGTGGCTGCCAAAAGTTTAGAAGATTAGGAACACACGCAGCTCGCGCGGTGCAAAGGTGAGGACACTAACCTTGATGTTCTTGGAGAACTGCTCGTAGTACTTTTTGTAGTTGTCCTTGTCCTCGGCGAGCTCGGTGAAGAGTTCCAGGCACTTCTTGACGAGGTTCTTGCGGATGACTTTCAGGATCTTGCTCTGCTGCAGCATCTCTCTGGAGATGTTCAGGGGCAGATCCTCAGAGTCCACCACACCCTTGATGAAATCTGAGAGGATGGAAAAAAAGAATCTGATCAGTAATATATTAAAATGTCTAAGATGACATTTGTTATTTGAATTATATAATCTGATTAGTTGATTTATGAATTAATTGTATACGCTATTAATTTCACATTTGGGTTAATACTCACTGAGGTACTCGGGGATGAGCTCATCGCAGTTGTCCATGATGAAGACCCTGCGCACGTACAGCTTGATGTTGTTCTTCTTCTTCTTGTTCTCAAAGAGGTCGAAGGGAGCGCGGCGAGGCACAAAGAGCAGGGCGCGGAATTCCAGCTGACCCTCTACTGAAAAGTGCTGTAAGAAAGAAGGTTGATTAGATCCGTTTTCAATTTTTTCTCATATTACTTGGATTCAAATATGTCTGATATGGATAAGACACCATTAAGAGACCTACCTTGACAGCCAGGTGGTCTTCCCAGTCGTTGGTAAGACTCTTGTAGAACTCTCCATACTCCTCATTAGTGATGTCGTCTGGGTTACGGGTCCACAGGGGTTTGGTCTTGTTCAGCTCCTCCTGGTCAATGTACTTCTCCTTGATCTTCTTCTTCTTCTTCTTTTTGTCTGAACACTTGTGGTCGTGGTCGTGCTCCTCATCTGACCCGACGTCCTCGATCTCGGGCTTGTCCTCATCCTTGTCTTCGTCTTCATCCTTGTCTTTCTCCTTCTCCTCCTCCTCCTCTGCCTCGTCGTCACTCACTTCCTTGTCGCGCTCTTTCTCGACCTGCATGAAAATAGAATTCAGTCACCGGTTCATGGTTTTTTGGGATTACTTTATTAACCCAGGTTAACTGATGTCAATTAATTCATTAAACAACATAAATGACTACTTACAAAGAGCGTGATGGGATAGCCGATGAACTGTGAGTGCTTTTTCACAATCTCTTTGACTCTTCGCTCCTCAATATATTCTATTTGGTCTTCTTTCAAGTGCAGGATCACCTTGGTGCCACGCCCCATCGGCTCAGCTATGTGGGGAAAAAGATGGGTCAATGAAAGTGACAGATAGGTACCACTTTATCAATAAAACCAAATTGCTAAAGAGCAACAGCGTAATGGCCTTTATATATTACTTACAGGTGTCCACTTTAACTGTGAATGAGCCTCCGGCAGACGATTCCCAGGCATACTGCTCGTCATCGTTGTGCTTGGTTATAACCGTCACCTTCTCAGCCACGAGGTAGGCAGAGTAGAAGCCCACGCCAAACTGACCGATCATGGAGATGTCGGCTCCAGCCTGCAGAGCCTCCATGAAAGCCTTGGTGCCAGACTTGGCGATCGTGCCCAGATTGTTAATCAGGTCGGCCTTGGTCATGCCGATGCCTGTGTCAATCAAGGTTAGGGTGCGCTCCTCTTTGTTGGGAATAATTTCGATTTTGAGCTCCTTGCCATCATCCAGCTTGGAGGGGTCAGTGAGACTCTCATAACGAATTTTGTCCAGGGCCTGGAGGGGGGAAAAAAGCCATTAATGAAAAGCTGACAGAAAAACTCCTGTTTAAATGATGCAGGATTTGTCATTTCCTTGATTATTAGCATATTACTATGTGTTATAGCCAGTAGGGCTGACCTGAATGCTTCGAAGCTTCGACCGTTGCCATGGTAATTGACCTCCAAATCAGTATTCGAATGCTTTGTTGTTGTTTTTTTAATTATAAGTATGTAATAATAATATATAACTCCCAAAATAGCCCATGACATAAGTATAATACGACAGTATTTATTATTCATATTCAACATTAATTATTATTTGTTATTCTCAGACGGATATGGCTGTTTTTTGTGTGTAGAGGTAGGTGTGTGTACAGTAGCGTAGCAGCAGCACTGTCCCGAATACTGAAACGGGGGAGATGGAGTCAGACAGACAGACAGAAGAACATGTCAGCCTGCTGATCCGCCGCTGCACCAGCTTCGAAGCCCAAGAAATGGTATTCAGGACAGCCCTATTAGCAACAGCTTATTACAATACTTAAAATTAAAACAAGCTCAATAAACAGATTTTGACACAACATGAGATTAAAACAGCTTTAGCCTAATACTATGACAAAACTTACATCTGAAGAGTTGGAGATAAGCTCCCTAAGGAAGATCTCTTTGTTGGAATAGAAAGTGTTGATGATCAGGGACATCAGCTGAGCAATCTCAGCCTGGAATGCAAACGTCTCAGCCTCCTCCTCCATTGGTTGGTCGTGTAATTCAGGCATCTAAACAGAGGGGACACATGACTATTTTTAGATGATACATGTATATATTATGGATAACACATGCACACACACACATAATGAATTGTATGTCCTATAAACTGGCACTATTTGTCTCCCTAAAGCACAGCGCACAAAAGCCTACACAATTATCTTAACTAGATTGGCAAACTGGATGCATCGCCACAAGGTGTAATGTTGGACACTTTTCTGTTTTTACTTACTCCTATCTATTTTTTTTTTTGCAGTTATCCAGGCATGTTACGGACATTTGTGTGCAGGATAAGGTTTGTTTCCCCGTGGATCCGCTGCAGCACAGTGAGTCACTACGCTGTCACACCTACACCAAGCACTGCCAATCACCCTTGGGTTACATCTTACAATAATAGAGTCAACACTATTTATTACATGACCATTATGTTAATGAGTATCCATTAATATTGTCCATCACCTGTCAGTGCCATTCATTTTAATGTGTAATTTAGTTTAATGAAAGGGTGAAACACTGGCTGAAACTAAACCAAACCTGTGGTCACTGATTTCTGATTGGGAACATACACATGTAGATTGATTGTAATGTATGGTGTTGTATTATGTGATTTTATGTATGATGTGGTATTATGTATTTTATTTTTTTCTTAAAAGCCTAACCAGGGACAAGGTGTGCAAATTAGCAACAGCTAGAAGTCCTATATACATTGCATTGGTTGCACTTTAATTAAGTGTAACAATGCCTACATGTGTTGTCCCTGTGAAATAAATTAATAAATAAATTATCAAAAAACACTGACTTAAGTAATCAGAAATAACAGTGAGGTATGCATCAGTATGATAAGCATGTATCAATGGTGCAGGCAGGTGGTGTAACAGACTGTCCAGCTCTGCTCAGTGCTCCACCTGCCTTTAATCCATCTTTAGCAAATGAGACGAGATCCACCTGCTTGTCTTTTCACAAGTTACATAATATACATTTTATTTCTGCAAATATAATAAAAACTGGAAAATGTAGAAAGTTAATTGTGGTTTATTGTTGTTTTTTTGTTTTTTTCGGGTGGGGGGTTCTCCCTTCTTCTTCTCCCTGTCCTGGTATCTATGTGTGTGAATGAGACTCCTGGGTACGCCGGTGGGATCAGGACTGGGAAGGAACCAAGAACTGGTGTAGAGGGTGGTAGTAGTGGGTTGAAGTGAGGTTTCTGAATGATAATAACCACACACCACAGTTAACACTACCGCCAACTGTCCATCTTATTAATATCTGTGCAAAAAACAAAGAGATTGACAATAACCTGATATTTTCAGGTGGAATTTCATTCATTCATTCATTCGTTCATTCTCACTGTGCAATATCATTTTCCACTTGTGCAATTTTGTTAATAGTCTGTTTATTGTCAATACTGTATATACTGCTCTTATTTTTATACTTCCTTCTATTTAAATGGTTCATATTTTGTTACACTTTGTTTAGATCATGTTTTTTGCACTATTCCCTTTGCTGCTGTACACTGCAAGATTCCCCACTGCGGGACTAATAAAGGAATATCTTATTTTATCTTATCTTATCTTATCTTATCTTACTGCAATTGATAGGCTTGATTATTGGTTGATCAGAGAGAGAGGAGCGCGTGGCTAAAGGATTACATATCAGTAAAACGGTAAGACTCCACCTGCCGGTTTACCGGGCGAATTGCACCTTTCTAGAAGGTACCAAGATGCAAACAGGACTCTCTAGCAGTTTCCATAAGATTGGAAAGCTCCTCCTCTTAAACCATCTGCAAAGGTAACAGTACTTGTGGATGGAATGATCTCCTCTGTACTTCACTGAGTTTGCAATGTTAAAATCTCTCAGCTCAGGAGATCTGATTTAATTGCATTAAATTCTGCCTCCTGCTTATCATAAGTCCTGCCTGACAAGTGCACCATCATGTGGTCCATGTGGCTGCTGTCGGCCACCTTTGAGGGATGCAAATGTAATAAATGTGGGTCAAGATAATGTTGGAAAAAAGTTACAAATCTCCATGTAAAAAATATAAAAGCAAATCACAGGTTATGGTATTGTCATAAGCTGATTATAACACCATGTACATGAACTACATTGACTCAGTCATCTACATATTTTGCATCCAGGCATGTCATTTTAACATTATTGTCGATGGAAAACGGTTAATTATTAAATTATCATTAAATAAAATATGTCATTAATTTACCTTGGTCCTCCGTGTAGTGAAGCCTCTCCGGTGTGAGCTGTGTGGCGGTGGAAGCAGACGTAGACACGAGTAGAGGTGTAGATGCTGCTGACAGACAGGTCAGCTGTGTGCAGCGTTTCTATCCTCTCCGAGTGTTCGAGAATATCCCGACCTGAAGCTTCCAGAACCATCTGGATGCTTCCTCGCTTACAGTTCCGGTGGTGGCTGCTGACAGGCCAAATGGGCTGTCAATCATGACATGTACACACGCATTTGTCCATATTTGGTGGAGGAGGCGGGACTAAAAGGAGTGGATTGAGGGCGGGCAGAAGTAGGAGAACTAGAATGAACCATGCAGTGTTCACTGAAAATTCCAGAACATCTAATAAAATAAAAGTTGATGACGAGAGTTACTTGTATTATGTCAGTTCATGTCACAGCCTAATACAAGTTTTATTTACTTTGAATATAAAGTTTACTTTGAATGTAAAGTTATTTTGAACTAACCATATAATGGTTGTCCGTGTTTGCAATTTGTACATTCCTGGAATGTAATTTGCAATGTGTAATACTATTTGCACATTATTCTATTTATTCCTTTATTCTTTTATCTTATCTTGTTTTTATTCTTGTATTTATTGTTTTTATTGCATACATTTTTATTCTTGTACTTTCATTGATCTGCACCTTCCCATATGCCACCTACTGTGTTCCCTCTGTCATTGATGATTGTGCAGTATGAATGTGTATATGTCTCGGTGGACTGCAGAAACTGAATTGCCCTTCGGGGATAAATAAACCTATCTGTATCTTTATCTGTATCTAAGAGACAACCACAACAACACATAATAGATGTAACCCACACTCTGTCTTTTATTTACTCCTCTACTTCATGTTTTTTTGTTTTTTACATTTATCTTTTGATATTGCAATATATTGTTATTAATTGTTTTTGATTTGTTTGTTTGTTTTATTGACACAACAAATATTAATTACTTCTTTATTGTTTTCTTCCATTTACATGAATGTTCTTTTAAAATATCTATATATTGTAATTTGCTTAATGAATTGTATATATGTATATATATGTGTTTTTGTTTTTATTTTGTTCTTTTTTTTATTTTTTATTTATTATTGAATTGACGCATTGGCAATATTGTTCACCTGACAGTCATGCCAATAAAGCAAATTGAATTGAACTGAATTATGGATATCCCTTTTCAACTAAACAAATTAATGAAATTCAGCATGCAGTAGATTCAGTAAAGCGAGATTGCAGGTCTTATTTCTAAATATTTTTTATTACAAATTTGAATGCATTTCATAAAAAATGTTACAAAAAAGAGACATAAGTCAAATTCCCAGTGACTTTATATCACTCTTAATGATTGTCAGTAGTTTTATAGAAGCAGCTGATAACAATGTAGACTAAGCCACATTGTGGCCTACATTCATTCCGTTCATTAACTTGTATTGACTAGTTAATACTGTTTAAGAGATGAGAGTTGTGTGAAATGAGTGAGATGTCTATTTGAAGAAGCAATATAATTACAAAAATAATAATTAAGAAAGCAGGGAAAGAGTCTCCTGAAGTATTTTAGTCAACTTCCTCCATTCTTGATGTGTCGTCATCTCCTTCCAAGACTGGCATATCCTCATCAGCTGGCTGAATGATATCCTCAACTGCAGAGTCATCGTCATCAATGCCTGTGAATGAGAATGAATGAATTAGCAACCAAAGCCACTTATTAATGTAGTGTTATGATAAATAGACTAATTCCTGTAATGTAAGTTGTGAAGTAGAAAAGGAACTTACCAAGACCCAGCTTGATCATTCTGTAGATGCGGTTGGCATGTGTCTGGGGGTCCTCTAGTGTGAATCCTGAAGACAGCAGGGCAGTCTCGAACAGGAGGATGACAAGGTCCTTCACGGCCTTATCGTTCTTGTCGGCCTCTGCCTTCTCCCTCAAGGTCTCGACGATTGGATGCAGGGGGTTGATCTCAAGGTGCTTCTTAGCTGTCATGTAGCCCATGGTGGAGTTATCTCTCAGGGCCTGAGACTTCATGATCCTCTCCATGTTGGCCGTCCAGCCGTAGGTGCTGGTGACGATGCAGCAGGGGGAGGAGACCAGGCGGTTGGAGGTTGTGACCTGGCAATAATGAAATGTAGCATTATTGTCATGATCAAATCAAATTGGCTATACTATATTAGCATAATTGAATTGCATTGGAACATTAGATTCTGCCATTTCCTTTACCTTTTCAATCTTCTTGTCGAGAATGTCCTTCATGATCTTGCAAAGGTTTTCAAACTTATTTTTGAGCTCCTCCTGCTTCTTCAGGTCGTCCTCATCCTCGGGCAGCTCCAGGCCTTCCTTGGTCACTGAAACCAGGTTCTTGCCATCGTACTCCTTCAGCTGCTGGACACAGTACTCATCGATGGGCTCGATCATGTAGATAACTTCAAGGCCGGCTTTGCGAAGGCGCTCCACGAAGGCAGAGTTAGCCACCTGGTCTTTGGTCTCACCTGTGAAAGTTCATGTAAATTCATTGAATCAAAATGAAACCACTTTTGGGAAAAACTTTGAAGTAAAATCATAAAAAACAAAAAGAAGCGAGTTGAAAAGCTAACCTGTGATGTAGTAGATGTGTTTCTGGTTGTCCTTCATGCGTGAAACATAGTCTTTCAGAGAAACCACCTCGTCTCCAGAAGCTGAGGTGTAGTAGCGCAGCAGCTCAGACAGCTTCTTCCTGTTCTGGGAGTCTTCATGGATACCAAGCTAAATGGGAAATGATCTGTTACTAATATTCAATATTAAACATGGGAAATTCAGCGAAAAACATAAATTCAGATGGATCCACCAACCTTGATGTTCTTGGAGAACTGCTCGTAGTACTTTTTGTAGTTGTCCTTGTCCTCGGCGAGCTCGGTGAAGAGTTCCAGGCACTTCTTGACGAGGTTCTTGCGGATGACTTTCAGGATCTTGCTCTGCTGCAGCATCTCTCTGGAGATGTTCAGGGGCAGATCCTCAGAGTCCACCACACCCTTGACGAAATCTGAATAGAGAAAATAAAGACGGCTTAGCCTTTCCAATGCAACTAACACAAGAATCTTACAACTTATGAGAGATAGAATACATACTTTTAAAGCCATTCATATCTTTGAAAGATCAGACTATGTATGTGAATGATTAGTAATATATGTTACTCACTGAGGTACTCAGGGATGAGCTCGTCGCAGTTGTCCATGATGAAGACCCTGCGCACGTACAGCTTGATGTTGTTCTTCTTCTTCTTGTTCTCAAAGAGGTCGAATGCAGCCCTTCTGGGTATGAAGAGCAAGGCACGGAACTCCAGCTGACCCTCCACTGAGAAATGCTGCAAGAGACAAGAATGAAGTATGAATTTATTAGCTTGAAAAACATCACATTAAACGATCAATTTTCAAAAAGAGGTAGCACTTTTTGGCATGTTTATCATCAGTAGACTCGTCTTACCTTGACGGCAAGGTGGTCCTCCCAGTCATTGGTGAGACTCTTGTAGAACTCTCCGTACTCTTCATTGGTGATGTCATCGGGGTTACGGGTCCAGATTGGCTTGGTCTTGTTCAGCTCCTGGGCATCGATGTACTTCTCCTTGACCTTCTTCTTCCTCTTGTTCTTGCTTTCCTTTGTGTCCTCGTCCTCGTCAGAGCCCACGTCCTCAATCTTAGGTTTGTCCTCGTTCTCGGCTTCTGGTTTCTCACCTTCCTCTTCCTTTTCTCCCTCTTGAAGGTCCACTTCCTTCTCTCTCGTCTTCTCCACCTTAAATATATGGAAAGAGCGGTGGTTTAGGAATTCTGTTTAAGCGTTTCAATATCATTGGTTGTCATTAGGTCTGCTAATGGAACTTACAAAAAGTGTAATAGGGTAGCCAATGAACTGTGAGTGCTTCTTCACAACTTCCTTGACGCGCTTCTCCTCACAGTATTCTGTCTGATCGTCTTTGAGGTGGAGGATAACTTTTGTGCCTCTGCCAATGGACTCTCCTAAAAAAAATCAATGATGAGAGCAGAGCTCAGGTTATGAGCCAAATTGTATTCATCATGCAGCAAATTATTGAATATTATACCACTGAGGGAACTTACCGGGGTCAAGCTTGACTGTGAATGAGCCTCCAGCTGAAGACTCCCAGATGTACTGCTCGTCATCGTTGTGCTTGGTTATGACCGTCACCTTCTCAGCCACGAGGTAGGCAGAGTAGAAACCCACGCCAAACTGACCGATCATAGAGATGTCGGCTCCAGCCTGCAGAGCCTCCATGAAAGCCTTAGTGCCGGACTTGGCGATTGTGCCCAGATTGTTGATCAGGTCGGCCTTGGTCATGCCGATGCCCGTGTCCATCAGGGTCAGGGTGCGGGCGTGCAGGTCGGGCCTGATTTCGATCTTCAGGTCCTTGCAGGACTCGATTCTGCTGGGGTCTGTCAAGCTTTCATATCTGATCTTGTCCAGGGCCTGTGCGGAAGGGATGAGCTTGTTAAAATAGCAATTTTTGCATACATGTGAGGCTGTTTACATGCGAGGAACATATACTGTATGATACAATGCTGAGTTTGCTTACATCTGAGGAGTTGGAGATGAGCTCTCTAAGGAAGATCTCTTTGTTTGAGTAGAAGGTGTTGATGATGAGGGACATAAGCTGAGCGATCTCAGCCTGGAAGGCAAAGGTCTCCACGTCCTCCTCCATGACGTTTCCAGCGGCAGGCATCTGAAGGAAAGCACATAATATTATATTTAGGTCTGTCAATCGATTAAAATAGTTAATTGCGATTAATCACATATGAATCGCACATGATTTATCTGTTCAAAATGTACCTTAAAGGGAGATTTGTCAAGTATTTATTACTCTTATCAACATGGGAGTGAACAAATATGCTGCTTTATGCAAATGTATGTATATATTTGTTATTGGAAATCAATTGACAACACTAAACAATGACAGATATTGTCCAGAAACCCTCTCAGGTACTGCATTTAGCATAAAAAATATGCTCAAATCATAACATGGCAAACTCAAGCCCAACAGGCAACAACAGTCAGTGTGCTGACTTGACTATGACTTGCCCCAAACTGCATGTGATTATCATAAAGTGGGCATGTCTGTAAGGGGGAGACTCGTAGGTATCCATAAAACCCATTTTCATTCACACATCTTGAGGTCAGAGGTCAAGGGACCCCTTTGAAATAGCCATGCCAGTTCTTCAAAATTTAGCATAACGTTGGAGCATTATTTAACCTCCTTCCTGACAAGTTAGTATGACATACCAATGTACTGTAAGATACCAATGAATTCCTTAGGTTTTTCTAGTTTCATATAATCCCAGTTTCTTCAATAGCTTTAAAAATGAGCCCGCTGCAACCTACAAAAAGTTGTGTTAATGCGTTAAGGAAATTAGTGGCATAACTATCGTGTTAACTTTGACAGCCCTAATTCTATTATATTCTATTATATTATTCTGGATTCATATGCTTATTTGCTCTAAAATAAAAGTTAGATATCTTGGAAATAATTTCCTGCTGTTACATGTGAGATCTCTTTCTCCCCCTTGTTAAAGGCAGCCTCATGGCATGAGGGGGTTAGCTGCTGCAGATGGTAGACGAACACATGTTCCTTCTGTCAATCAAAGACTTGCCATTTGCTAAATGGGTGGAGTTCTGATGCTTCCCCCAACCCCCAAATGCTTCGCAATGTGTCATCCAACACCTCTAAGCTAAAGGAAGGAATAGCAGCTAGAAATTCAAAAATGGTAGAAAAACTACATCTGCTTTTCAACTGTAGAGCAGATCTATTATTGTTCTTTCACACAAGTGAAGCAATTGTATTCAGAACCAAAAAAATAGCCTCGTAGGAACATTTCTTCAGTTCCTCATATTCATGATTAAACTAGAAAAGTTGGTATCTATGTGATTTCATTGCAGTTAAACACTGTTGTATATTTTTTTTTTCTGCATCAAGATGTGAAACTACTGTATCTGCTCTTTGTGTGGACCGGTTTTCCTGCTCCTCCGCCATTGCGTTCACACTCAGGGTCACCCTGCTTTGCCACGTGTTCCGTGCACGTTACAGTCTCAATTTGATGCTAATGGTAAAGGAGCTATTCTGCCACACTACAAATAACTGACTTTATATTATATTGTATTTTATAAATTTATATTTGTGCAATTTTAATCTATGTATTCTAATTTGCAGCATGTATTCTTACTGTTCTGCATGTGCTGCCTGTGCTCCTACCATTTAAGCAACCAATGCAAAAAAAAACATTTGATTTTAGGAGTACCAGTCTTACCTTGAATAGAAACTTTTCCTACAGTTGCTTCTTGATGATAGTCGTCAAATGTATCACTGAGCTTCTCTTCTCAATGAGCTCCAAGCGTGTGCTTCTCTGCTCCTCCCGTGTGCAGTAAGTCTCACTTGCTGTGTTGAAGTGACTCTATGCAGACCCCCACGACATGCCGGTGTCTTTTTATACTTCAGGGGTGGTTTCTCGAAGCTCCCATTCAGAAGCTTCCAGAAGATAGGTTCACTACATTGAGGAGGGGGTGTTGTGGAAAGGCCGGGAAGGGGGGGTGGCGAGTGAGACACCAGAGCCCTAAAAGTTTATGTGCCCTTGTAGGGCCGCAGAGTCACAAGGAGTGCCTGTCACTCACAATGAGAGCTTTCCTGATAGCTTGTCTAGCTCTTAGGCCCCATACCCCCCTGTAAGCGTCACAGCTGTGCAGTGCTTTGCTATCAGCTGCTGTCGAGATGCCACACACACACACACACACACACACACACACACACACACACACACACAACCATAAGGCTTCCTATGGACAGCAGGCCCATTTCTTTTTTTGGCGTGCAAGATTGGGGTGAATCTCAAAGGTTTCACAGACAAGCTGAGATACACATTGAAACAGTTTTCTCTTAAGATTCTTTGAGTATATGTGAGTTTATGTCATGTTATTTAAACATAATTGTTATTAACAAACTGTATTATAACTGTTGGACAAAAAACTCTTAGCACATGGTTCACCAACTGGAACATTTCCAGAGCTTTCAGTCCCATGTTGTGGTCTTCATCACCGAATGGACTTTGGAAACAGAATCAGCCACCTTAACATGAAGATGAGTTTATTGGCCACAATTGTAAAATTCTATTTGTTGGGATAATTAGCAGGCCCTGGTCCAACAACCAAAGACCACATTAAGGGGATTTGGCATTCAAAAGTTCAGAAATGTAGGCCCTGCCCTGCTTTGACATGTGTACCTTGTGGCTGATTAAAATAATTCAGAAATGTATTGTAAAATGTACTGTATAGATTGTAAAGCCCCCTGAGGTAAATTTATGATGTGTGATATTGGGCCATACAAATAAAATTGACGCAACTACTGTGAGCCACTATAATGAATGACAATCAATGTAATGATATGATGTTTTAGCAGTATTTCTCAGTTGAAGGAAACATGACAAATTGTTTTTTTAATATGGTTGTTAAAATGAAACATGAGTCAAAACTTAAGTTCTTGCTCAGGTGATACCCAGGGAATACTACACAGGGAATAGTAATTAGACATAATTATGATTAGCAAATTGGCAAAACAGTATGTTGACGAGAGATATCAGAGCCACAAGAAAAGGGAAAAGGTGCAGGCTCACTAGTGTACTGTAATTTATCTGATCTTAACCCCCATAACATTTACAATACACCATAAACAACTCACACACTGGGTTTTCAAATGTGGGACTACACAGTAAATACAACCATGTATAAGTCTAGAATTCTCTGGTCCAGTCTGGATGTTAGTGACTTTAGCTGACCAGAGGATGGCAGTGTATTACATTTGCTACAGATCTGTTATATAATCGAAATGTTTCCACACTACTAGAAGCTGACTATTCATGTAACTGAGAAACATGGAGAACTGTTGCAATCAGTGTAACATGATATTTTCTGAAGGAGAAAGCCAGATTCCTCAAAGGTCAAATAGTTTGCTAGAATAAGATGGGGAGGCCATGCATGTGTGAATTGAGCAATGATACAGGATGTTCCTGGAATATAGAAGTGGATGGTGGCGGTACAAATGGATGGCTATTCATTACAGCTTCTTCCCTGAGTAATGAGAAATAGCTTACACAATTTCAGTGAATCTAAACATATGCAACAAAAATGTTGCTTGCCTTATACTTATAATAAAGACTTATTGTTT
>CAKAOI010039514.1:208864-233805 GCA_916701655.1 Sebastiscus albofasciatus
TGTTGCAATCAGTGTAACATGATATTTTCTGAAGGAGAAAGCCAGATTCCTCAAAGGTCAAATAGTTTGCTAGAATAAGATGGGGTGGCCATGCATGTGTGAATTGAGCAATGATACAGAGAGGGATGTTCCTGGAATATAGAAGTGGATGGTGGCGGTATATAACATGGGATATCCATGATTGGATATACTTACTTTAATAATTTGACTACAGCAAAGTCCATTAGTTTCAATCTCAGTCTGAGAACTTTGTATCTTCTGTGGCCACATGTATTCCTTAATTTTTAGCTGTAGTTTACTAAACTAGTGTTTTTCTGTATTTTGTTCATACAAATGGATGGCTATTCATTACAGCTTCTTTCCTGAGTAATGAGAAATAGCTTACACAATTTCAGTGAATCTAAACATATGCAACAAAAATGTTGCTTGCCTTATACTTATAATAAAGACTTATTGTTTGTATTGTCTGTACAGTTGCAACTTTATATTGCCATTTAATTTTAATTGTGTCTGCATTGGTAATATCCAGCATTCAAATGCCGTCTCTTATTAAGGTTACATGACAACAGCTGCTTAGTTTTTGCTGTTTTTTTAGTAAGAAACGACATTAAATAGGTACAATTTGTTTATAAGTTGTATTAATTATACATTACTAGTATATTAGGTGCTTGTTATTGGGTGTGAAGCTGATTTCTACACTTAAGCACTGTGTATTTTTCTAGTTTTACCTCACATGACTATGCTTCTGTGAACGCATGGCTGCAGGACTTCAGGTCCAACGCAGTAAACAGATATCAGTCAGTAACAGCTAATTCCAGCTTTTAAAAGCAGCATCAGGGTTATTCCAGTATTATTTTAATACAGATAATTACCTGGTTATGACTATTTTTTATATTTTTAATGATAAATTCCTAGGACAATTGCATAATACAAGTCAGTTTAACAACAGAATTAAAATTTGCTTTATTGCTCTTACCATTTTAATTTTAAATTGGTTTGTCTCAACACAACCACTTGAAGGTGTGTTAAGACTTAGCCTACTGTATATTGATGACATTTTGGTAGCAGCATAGGTGGTAAAATATGTGATCATATTCCAATAGGACGTTTTTCATTTAAAATATATTGAGCCTAGATAACTTGGTAGTCGATATAGACAACCCAATTCATACATGACAACAGCTGCTTAGATTTACCTGTTTTTAGTAAGAAACGACATTAAATAGGTACAATTTGATAATAAATTGTGTTAATTATACATTACTAGTATATTAGGTGCTTGTTATTTAATTTGAAGCCGGTTTCTACACTTAAACACTGTGTATGTTTCTAGTTTTACCTCACGTGACTACATACTATCTGTGTACACGCATGGCTGCAGGATCTTCAGGTCCAACACACATGCACACTATATTCACTTTTTTAATAGTCATGTATCACAGCTGTTACCCTGCACTATATTCAGTTTTAACATTTTTCTTCATCTCCTTGTATTTTTATATCTGGTAAATGTTTTTGTACTTTGCACTACTAACTTTTTTACTAACATGTTTTGCATTATGGAACTGTGATGCTGGAAACTTGAATTTCCCTCGGGATCGATAAAGTTACTATCTATCTATCTATCTATCTATCTATCTATCTATCTATCTATTAAGGTTACATGACAGCAGCTGCTTAGATTTAGCTGTTTTTAGTAAGAAAGGACATTAAATAGGTACAATTCGTTGATAAATTGTATTAATTATACATTACTAGTATATTAGGTGCTTGTTATTTGGTAAAAATAACTAAACTAGTGTTTTTCTGTATTTTGTTCATATAACTTACTGGATATTGGTGACATTTTGGTAGCAGTATAGGTGGTAAAATATGTGTCTGCATTGGTAATATCCAGCATTCAAATTCTTTCTCTTATTAAGGTTACATGACAACAGCTGCTTAGTTTTTGCTGTTTTTTTAGTAAGAAACGACATTAAATAGGTAGAATTTGTTAATAAATTGTATTAATTATACATTATTAGTATATTAGGTGCTTGTTATTGGGTTTGAAGCCACTTAAACACTGTGTATATTTCCCTAGTTGTTACCTCACATGACTATTATCTGTCTACACGCATGGCTGCAGGATCTTCTCATCCAACAGCGCATGCGCAGTCGGTAACATCCGGGTCTCCTCGGACAAGGATGAACGCCAATTTCCAAGATGGCGGCGGAGGGAGGAGGGAAGGAGATGAACGAAATTAAAACTCAGTTCACCACCCGAGAAGGCGTCTACAAACTCCTCACTCACTCCGAGTACAGCCGGCCGAACAGGGTGCCCTTCAACTCGCAAGGGTCCAACCCGGTCAAGGTCTCCTTCGTCAACGTGAACGACCAGTCCGGCAACGGCGACAGGATCTGCTTCAATGTGGGCCGGGAACTCTACTTTTATATCTACAAAGGCGTCAGAAAGGTAAACAATGCTGACCTGCTGCTGCTGCCAGCTGAAGACACAACACTACGCTGTCTAGGGAGCAAGCAGCATTGATTTAACATCTTGGTAACGTGTTGAACACCAGGGCTGTCAACTCTCTTAGCTGCTGTCATTGAAGTGCGCAGGTTGTCAAAGACAAGGCCATGTAGCAGACCAAGCTAATTAGCATTTCTGAGCTAACATCGACACAGTAGTTGTTGTTTTAGTGTGCACTTCAGGGTCCCTCAGTTTGTTTGAGTTCTCTCTCAGTCAAGTGATGAAGCTGCGACACGAGATTTTCCAAGGCTTGTCATGTCTGTGTTTGTTTATCCTCCTCCTTCTTTACAAGCTATACATATAAGGGTGTGCAAGTGTCAACAGTGTGCTCACCAGCAGGGTTAAACTTTTCTATTACAGACAGGTAAAAGTGTTCACATTGTAAAGGATTGGAGTGGTGTAATAATTATGTGTGCACTCTCTAATGTAAGGGTTTTGGATGTGATGAGCTGCGACATGAGATTTTCCAGACAACTGTGAGGAAAAAGGCTTGTCATGTCTGTGTTTGTTTATCCTCCTTCTTTACAAGCTATATATGTAAGGGTGTGCAAGTTGTCAACAGTGTGCTCACCAGCAGGGTCAACTTTTCTATTAATATAATATAATATAAGATAAGATAAAAGACTTGTCATGTACTGTTTTGTTTATCCTCCTTCTTCTTTACAAGCTGTATATATAAGGGTGTGCAAGTGTCAACAGTGTGCTCACCAGCAGGTTCAACTTTTCTATTAAGATAAGATAAGATAAGATTAAGATAAGATAAGACTTATCATGTCTGTGTTTGTTTATCCTCCTTCTTTACAAGCTATATATACAGCATAAGGGTGGCAAGTGTCAACAGCGTGCTCACCAGCAGGGTCAACTTTTCCATTAAGATAAGATAAGATAAGATAAGACTTATCATGTCTGTTTGTTTATCCTCCTTCTTCTTTACAAGCTATGTATATAAGGGTGTGCAAGTTGTCAACACTGTGCTCACCAGCAGGGTCAACTTTGCTTTTCTATTACAGAACTGAAAGTGTTCACGTTGTAAGTGGTAGTGAGTGGTGTTTTTGTTATCCGTGATGTAATAATGATGTGTGCACTCTCACTGTCAGTGTTTTTGGATGTGATGGGCTGCGACACGAGATTTTCCAAGGCTTGTCATGTCTGTGTTTGTTTATCCTCCTTCTTCTTTACAAGCTATACATATAAGGGTGTGCAAGTGTCAACAGTGTGCTCACCAGCAGGGTTCAACTTTTCTATTACAGACAGGTAAAAGTGTTCACATTGTTAAGGATTGAGAGTGGTGTTTTTGTTATCTGTGATGTAATAATGATGTGTGCACTCTCTACTGTCAGGGGTTTTGGATGTGATGAGCTGCGACACGAGATTTTTCCAGCCAACTGGATAACGTGAGAAAAAGGCTTGTCATGTCTGTGTTTGTTTATCCCCTGCTTCTTTACAAGCTATATATATAAGAGTGTGCAAGTGTCAACAGTATGCTCACCAGTAGGATCAACTTTTCTATTAAGATAAGATAAGATAAGATAAGATAAGATAAGATGAACCTTTATTAATCCAAGGAGGGAAATTCAGGTGTCAAAGCAGCGAACATCAGCAAAACAGAGTGAAACACAGGATGGCTGCAGTTAAAAGGCTGGCTTAACAAGCTCCCATACACCCTAATAACCTTCAGGACTTGAGTTTGTTTTCTAGAAATACTTAGTGCTGTGTGTATCTAACCTGTGCATTGAATTGAATTGAATTGAATTGAATTGAATTGAATTGAATTGATAAGATAAGATAAGATAAGATAAGATAAGATAAGATGAACCTGTATTAATCCCAGAGGGAAATTCAGGTGTCAAAGCAGCGACATCAGCAAACATCAGTAAACAGAGTGAAACACAGGAGAGGTAAAGGTATACAACAATTATAAAAACAATAAATAGATATATAAAAGATACAGAGTGAATGGGTGAACATCGTGTGTGCAGTCCGTCCAATTAATAAATGTAGTATGTACAATAAATAAATGTAATATGTACATATGTGCAGTCCATAAAGTGGTATATAGGATGTATAGTGTAAAGTGCGCCAGTGGTTAGAGTTCAAGATGGTTGCAGATATATATTACAGAACTGTAAGTGTTCACATTGTAAGTGGTAGTGAGGGGTGTTTTGTTATCCGTGATGTAATGTAATGATGTGAGCACTCTCTACTGTCAGGGGTTTTGGATGTGATGTAATATGATCCACTGTTTGGTTGCACACAGTGATGATGTCATTGCAGCAAGCCACGTTAGGTCTTGTTTTTAGCAGGGATGGTGTGACTGTGACAAGTGGTGATCGTGCTTGATGATGATGTCCCTGAAGCAGCCACCACTGAATACGCAATCAGCATCAGCAGCCTAGCCTTTCTATGAGAACTCTGCTGCTTTTTTATCCAATTCAGTTGCCCCTCAGTCAGTGGTCTCTCAAAATCTCACAGCACAGTAAAAAACTATGAGAGGAAGTTTTCTGTAGACACAACACAGCCAAAGACAGGGTAAACAGATATCAAGTCAGTAACAGCTAATTCCAGCTTTTAAAAGCAACATCAGGTTTATTCCAGTATAATTTTAATACAGATAATTACCTGGTTATGACTATTTTTTATATTTTTAATGATTTATTTCTAGGACAAATTAGCGCAATTATAATGAGTGCTTGTTCCCTGCAGCTCTTGATTTAACTAACTCTGACTAACTCTCCCTTGCAATATTATTTCGAATTGGTCTGTTGACAGAAAAGTCAATGGAAAAAATGTCAATGTCTACAAGTCAGCTTGAAGTTGAATAATGAGTTGGCATGGTCTGTAACATCAAGACTTCATTGCAGCTCTGATAGCAAACAGAAAACATGACTGTGATCTGTTTGATGAAAGTCAGAGGCGACTATAGAATCATAAGAAGTCATGCTGCCTGATTGCTGATGGGGATTATTGGGCAAGTTGGACATTAATATATGGCCGACCCACTTGTCTCTATAGTTGGGGAAATGCTGCATATCTATTCATTCAGCCCATATCTTCTTAAATTTATTTTAATGGCGTGTCTTGCCTCTGATTCCGATGTTAGACAATCACTTCCCCAACCGAGTTGACCTACAAAAGTCTGCCGTCGGTGGTCTTGACCCAGCTTGTGTATGATTTAATTGATTTAAAAAATACTTTTCGTGTCTCATTATTCTGTAAAATATTTTGGTAGCCAATAGGGAAACCTTATCATCAATGTAGCAATTTGACAACACTGACAGCTTTTTAATTACGTCCCCTAAGCTTTCTCTCTGCCTCCTTTTTTAATGCATTAAAGTAGACCACAAGAGAGTTGCAGCAGTAAAGCCATTAAATAAATAAATATCACATTTTCACTGGTCCAATGCCAGATACAACCCTGCCGGGTTAGCAGCTATGTTCATCAGGTCTATAATCATTTTCCTTTTAGACCTACTACAGGTTTAGCTAATTGTCTTCCTTTTTCTCAGTGATGAATAGGGTCAGTTTTGTAATGATTGGTAATAATGACTTTGGTCATTCTATTCAAGCTTACAGGATTCAAACTTGTGTCCTATGGTATGGGAAAATAGATGAATTTTATATCACATTTTCATTTCAGGAAATCTTCAGTGTCATGTTTGGATTAAATTGAGTTGTGTTGTCAACTGCCTACTGGAATACAAACTAAACAGTTAACCTGTATGGTCTGCCTGGGCTGATCTTCCTCTCTATTTTTGGATAACGATTTTCCATATGTCACACGTCATCATTAACATGCACCAGGAACATTTGGTTGGTACTTTTGTAGACACCAACACAAGTGGAAAGCAGGGATTTTAGTTTTTAAAAAGTGGTATTTTTCCATAAACTAAAAGTTCAATTGACCCCATTTCTGGCATTCTGATCTGGGATAAGTTGTCCCTTGGTGCTGTTTGAGAGAATCAAATGTAATTTCTTGGCGGCTTGGTGTTCTTTACTGCGAGTGAAGTATAAATAGATTATATGTCAATCTAGAAATCTTTGGAGAAAAGCCCTGAGATAAACATAAATGCTGAGTGGAGTTTAAGTATTAGAGGTCACCTTGAAGGAGAGGCAATGTCTAAATAGTAGCCAAGTAAGTGTCACAATCACAGCTGCTTGTCTTTTCGAAGCAGTGTCAAAATGTTTGACACTTAATCATTTGTTTGTGTTTCTCATTGTTCTAGGCTGCTGATCTTAGTAAGCCCATAGACAAGAGGATATACAAAGGAACGCAGCCCACATGTCACGACTTCAACCCCATCACAGCTACAGCAGAGAGCGTCTCCCTGCTGGTGGGCTTCTCAGCAGGACAGGTGCAGCTCATCGACCCGATAAAGAAGGAAACCAGCAAACTCTTCAATGAAGAGGTGGGTTCCAGTCAGCGTCTCATGTTCTGATGCTTAGATCAACTAATAGATACTGAAGACGACTTAAATTTCAGTTGTCTAAAATAATGGAATAACTAGCTGACCAGTGCCTTTGTTTTTTCTCTCTCTCTCTCTGTTTCTTTGTCCGTCTCTCCCCAGAGACTCATCGACAAGTCCCGAGTAACGTGTGTACGATGGGTTCCTGGTTCGGAGAGCTTGTTTCTGGTGGCCCACTCCAGTGGGAGCATGTATTTGTACAACGTGGAAAACACCTGCGGCACCACGGCGCCTCACTACCAGCTCCTTAAGCAGGGTGAAAACTATGCTGTGCATACCTGCAAGAGCAAGTCGGCTCGCAACCCGTTACTGCGGTGGACAGTGGGCGAAGGGGCGCTCAACGAGTTCGCCTTCTCTCCGGACGGCAAGTTCCTGGCGTGCGCGAGCCAGGACGGCTTCCTGCGGGTGTTCGGCTTCGACGCCGCAGAGCTCCACGGGACTATGAAGAGCTACTTCGGCGGCTTGCTCTGCGTGTGCTGGAGCCCGGACGGACGGTACATCGTGGCGGGAGGGGAGGACGACCTGGTGACGGTGTGGTCGTTTTCAGACTGCAGAGTGATCGCGCGGGGGCACGGTCACAAGTCGTGGGTGAGTGTGGTGGCGTTCGACCACTGCACCACCAGCGTGGAGGACGGCGACCCCCCCGCCGAGTTCAGCGGGAGCGACGAGGAATTCCACGAGCAGATTAACTTTGGTGCGGGCAGAGACAGAGCCAACAGCGCTCATTCTCGGCTTTCTAAGAGGAACTCTACGGACAGTAGACCTGTTAGTGTGACGTACAGGTTTGGCTCAGTGGGACAGGATACCCAGCTGTGTCTGTGGGACCTAACGGAGGACATTCTCTTCCCTCACCTCCCTTTGTCCCGCACTAGGACTCACACTAATGTTATGAGTGCCACAAGCCCTCCAGCCACTGGACAAACTACTACTGCTACTACTACTACTACAACTACTACTACAACTACTACTGTATCCGCCACTAATCCCAGTGGCACTAATGGTAAAGACAATGCAAGCAATAGTAGCACCAGTGGCAACCCAGCGAACTCCCTCCCTAACACCCTGCCTCGGTCCAACAGCTTGCCACACTCCTCCAACCCAACAGGGGGCAGCACCCCCAACAGTCACACAGGCAGCAACAGCAGCAGCACCACCACCGCCACCGCCACCACGACCACAACCACCACCACCACCTCCACCAAGGGCAACAGCATCATAGACAGCGCTTTCATTGCCACCGGCGTCAGCAAGTTCGCGACGCTGTCGCTACACGACTCGCGCAAGGAGCGCCACGAGAAGGACCACAAGCGGAACCACAGCATGGGCCACATCAGCAGCAAGAGCAGCGACAAGCTCAACCAGCTCAGTTCGACGCGGACGGCGAAAGCGGAGGCGGCCAAGACTCTGGGCACCACGCTGTGCCCGCGCATGGAGGACGTGCCGCTGCTCGAGCCGCTGGTGTGCAAGAAGATCGCTCACGAGAGACTCACTGTGTTAATCTTCCTTGAGGACTGTCTGGTAACAGCCTGTCAGGAGGGTTTCGTTTGCACATGGGCTAGGCCTGGGAAAGTGGTGAGTGACAGGCCTCTCGAGGATACTGTCATGTGACACCTCTTAGCTTGCATTGTCTCGAGCACAGGCATTTTTTCCACGCTGCATTCAGAAGCCGCTAACGCCACTGTGTGCAGCCATTGGTTATTTTCATGCAAGATTTACACTAAAACCCTCAGCATTTTTTGATGGTTAATAGCACATCTTCTCCGACAGTAAACCTCATGGCCTCACTATTCTGCCTCTTTTAATACATTCACGTAACACTGTTGTTTGTTATCAATGTGTGTTATCTGTCTCTCCACAGGGTTTGCTATCATCTCAAAACAACCCAGCCAACTCCCCCAGTGGAACAGTAGTATAGCCCCAGTGCTGGTGCTGCTAATGACAGCTCCATGCAACAGAGACGGGGGGATGACCAAGGCCAAGGCCCCGCAGCGCTTCTTCACACACTGTCACACACCACATGACCTCCAGTGTCACCTCCATTCTCATCACTACAAACCAACCCCGATGCTCTCTTTGTGTTACTGCTCATGTTTAGATAACCGATGTTGGCCAAAGCCAGGGTTAGAAACTTGACGCCCCCCTGTTTTTTTGTCTGAGCGGTGACAAAGGGTGCCGTTTGGAAGTAAGATGGCAAGCTTTAAAATCGTCCAGGAGGTTTACGGGAGGAGTCGACTGGCTCATTGTTCCATCTGTGGTCATATCAAGTCGTGTCTAGTCTGAAAAATAACAAAGCTCTAGTAACCCAATCCTTTGTGCCTGTAGATCTTCAAAAGACTAGACATGCTAACCTTTTTTTGTATGGGTTTAATTCGGACATTTTTCTCCTACATTTTGTATCTTCAAATGTATTCACAGATAAAAGGGAATAAGATGAGGGAGTGTTTTTGGAGCAGCAGCATATCCCCGACGCCAAGTCTCTTTCCACTTCCTGGGCAATCTCTCGTGTGCAGCCCCAGTCCTCGACACCTGTTACTTCCTTTTACAAATATTTTAATCAGCCGGTATCACACTTTAAAGTGTATTTGCACAGATTTTTTCTTTCATTCTTTTTTGTTCTTTTTCCCCCATTTTTGAATTAATGACGGTGGAACACAAGCAAAATATTTTGAAGACCTGCTTTGGAAGCACTTGGGAGGGGGAGGGGAAGGGAGGGGAAGGGGGGACGGCTTGTTATTGCCCTCTGTCTCAACGCTGGATGCTGCAATCATAGTTTTTTATATGGAAAAAAAATTGTTTGCACTTAATAGTTTGTTAGAGGAGAATGGCTTTACATTTTTGGAGTGTGTAAGGACTCCTTGACAAGGTTGAAATATAAATAGAATTAAAAAAAAAAAAAAAACCTTTGTATCTATTGAACATTTATTTTAATATTGTTTCAGATTAAATGGGCTCTGTATTATATGTAAATATTGTACTTCAATGATTTATGGGTGAGATGATCATTATTACATTAGTTCAAAGATCCTCATTTCAGAAAATAGTGATATTTCTAATACAGAAGATCTATACCTAATATTAAAAAAAACGAATCTTGAATATGCAGGTGAAAATGTTTCCTTTTTCTGTTGTACATAAAGAGAATTCAGGTGTATTTTTATTAATGAAACGTTTGGTATAGGAGACATCTATGAAAAAAAAACCCTCTTATCTAACAGGTAGTGCTGAACGCTAGCTAGCCTGTCGCTGCAGATTCCTTTTAGGCAAGGTAGGCGCAGACGCAGCGGCCTAATTCAGCCAATCACTCCGAGCTCAGGTAAACCACAGGAAGACTAACGCTGGCATAGCTCCCCCCCCCCCCTCACTTAGCCCCATCCATCAAACATGTGTGTGAATTCACTTAAACTAACAAATAAGACTGACAACCGTGTTCTGCGAGACGGGGCTTGCGACGTGCGAGTCCTGTTGTTTGTGAGTAATAATAACTGAACTGATGCTGAACTTGTGAACAAAAAAACATTTGACACTGTGTTGAATACCAACTGACTTTAAACGTCAGCACTTGATGATGGTGCAAGTGCTTGAGGTGAGCGTGTTTTTTAAAGCACCCACATAGGAAGACTGAGGATATTAACAGTGGGAGCCTTTTCCTCCATGTGACGCCTATTAAAAACAGCTTTGACAGATTACATGTTCCATTTGTGGTACTTTATTAAGCGCATGTACTCACCGCATGAATCAATGTCTTCATTATAGTCAGGGAATATACCCATGCTTGAGGTCAGAGGTCAGGCTCAGCACACATTATTGATTTATTAGGCATCCTGACTCATATCACACTGCTGGCAGTCATACATAGGAGTAGCACTTCCATTACAGTAGCATTTAGCTCCACCAGATGGCATTTGAACATTTTACCGGTTATATTACGCAAGGAAGTAAAAAGATTTTGCATATAAGAATAATGCCTCAGACATGCCACAACATCTTTTTGATAATACTGGTATCAAATTAGATCCGGCAGGTCATGTCCTGACATGATCACAATTGAAAAGGGAGTGGAAATGAATCGGTTCTTTCATTTAATTGAATTAAGTTGTTATTAAAGCCGCTGCCACACAGGTGTTTTCAGTTACCAGCTAATTATAGACCTCCGCTCTGGAGCCATACTGGAAATGACGTGAGGTATTGAACTAGAGTCCATCTGTGTGTTCCAATACTCATACTACCATATTATGTAAATGAAAGCCAGAAAAAGATTTCCCAATACATAGTATTGCAAATGCAATATGCCAAAAATACCACATTTTGCAATATGTAAGCCAGCATGCTTTTCTGGCTATTCTGTCCCACAATCCTCTGCACAGTGGATATCAAGGGAGGGTGAAAAGAGGAGATGTCACACGTCAGCAACGCGTCATATCTTTGGGGTGCAACACATCGTGGTAAAAATCTGGTCTGCACTCGCTGAAATTTTGCCAATCACAACGCAGGACCGCACCTCCAGTTACACTGCTTATGTGTTATACCCCAAGACCTGTGTCCCCCAGCCTCTTTCAATACGCTTTGGTGGATATATGAGCAAGACCAGGGGTCAGCAACATGCAGCTCTGGAGCCACATGCGGCTCTTTAGCTCCTCTCCAGTGGCTCCCTGTGGGCTATTAAAAATGGAAATGAATAACTGTTTATTGTTTCCATTTTCATTTTAATTTATCATTGTTGTAGGTCTATGTTACGACGGTACAACAGAGTATTGGGGCCGCATTCAGGAAAAAAATAAATCTGATATTTCAAGAATAAAGTCATAATATTACGGGAATAGAGTCACAAGTTTGAGGAAAAAAAAGTTGTAATATTATGAGAATAAAGACTGAATATTATAAAGTAGTAGTTTTACGTGTTTTCTTTTTTCTCGTAAAGTTATGACTTTATTCTGGAAATCTCAGATGTTTTTTCCCCTCATTGTGGCCATAATACTCTGTAGTACATTTGCTCTTTGGCCCTCACTGCATTAGACTTATATACTACATACTTAGACTATAAGCTGTGTGTAAGCTTTATAATGTTTTGCGGCTCCAGAGATTCTTTTTTTTTTTTTTTTCCTAAAATGCCTCTTTTGATAGTAAAGGTTGCAGACCCCCGAGCAAGAGGGTCAAAGTTCAAGGCGCAATGATATGATGAAGTATTATGTCCAAATTGTATGCATACTGCATGCAACTACTTTGTGAGGGCAGCTGCAGTACATACGTACTAAAGTTCTGGTTGATTAGACCTCTTTTCAGTTGAAGTTGGGTGGAGATATGCTGGGAATAATGTGGGGTCACCAACATCCATATAATAAAAAAAAAGTTTTTGACTGCAGACTGAGATGTCAATCAAGCACAATGTGGTACAATCCTCACACAGTCCTGAGAAGAGGTCTAATCAGGCTATAATGAGTGAAAACACCTGTGTGGGTAGACTAAAGGTGTGTAGCAGCAGAGCCTTTAATGGGCTTTTCTCACGGCACACATTTTGACTTGTCCTAGTAGGAAAAGCACAGTCATTACTAATAACACTAACGATGGCTCTGCTCTATATAACTGTTCTAGTGAAGGGTGACAGTGAGCCAGCATGCACAACACCAGGACCCTCAAATCAAAACATTCAGCCATCATTAAATTCATAATGTACACCTGTGCTTTTCCTACTATAACGAGTCAAAATGATAAAAACAGTAAAAAGGTGCCATACAACCAACAGGAGAACGATATGTCCACTGACATTTTGACAGGTCACAGATGGAGAAGCGCAGGTGTAAATAATAAAATTAGTGATGGCTGAATACCATTTAGCTGTGAATTTTATCAATGGAGAACAGTATGTAAAGAGGCCTGCAGCTGTTTGCAACATGCCCTCTGACTTCGACCCACTACAAATGTATGCATATGGGTCTTACATGCTCCGTCTGCAATCTAGCCAATAATAACATGAATTATGGCCCTGTTCCATTTAGGTGGGCCAGGGCCCTGGTATTGTGCATGCTGGCTCACTGGAATGACTGTGACACAGTAAATAGCATGGGACCGTAATTAATTTGATCAGTTACACCTGTGTTTACTCTGCTATGATTGGTCGGAAGACTAGAAAAGCCCTATATATAAATGCAAGTCCATTTACCATTTCTAACATGTTTCACTGCTGTGAAAAGGACCTATAACAAGTAATGAATATTATTTTCCTTAACAAAGCTCTTATACATTAATGAGGTCCGTCCTTTAACGTCAGGTATAAAATCTAATGTACAAGTAATGTGTTACTAAGCTGACCAGGAACAGCCATTTAGTCTGGATATTAACATTGGCTACGTTCCAAATCGCATCCTTTTTCTTTTTACTTTTAGTATACTGCAGCTGCCCTTACAAAGTATGTACTGCTGCATGCAGTATACATACAATTGGGGCACACACTACTTCATCATAACATTGTGCCTTGAACTTTGACCCTCTTGCTCATACATCCCCGTCACAGAGGATTGTGGGTCAGAATAGCCAGTAAAAGCAGGCTGGCTTGCATACTGCAAAATGCGACAGGATGTAGTAGGACATCCTGGTATTGTTTTTTGGCATACTGCATTTGACATACTATGTATTGGGACACACTGAATCTTTTTCTAAGATACTCAATAGTACGTAGTATGGGTATTGGAACACACAGCCGGAGACACAATAAGAGAAGCAGGTAGAAATAAGAAAATTGATGATGGCTGAATTCATTGATGGCTGAACTCCATTTAATGGAGAACTGTATGTTGCCCCACAGCTGTATGCAACGTACACTCACAGATGTTGACCCTCTACAAATATATATATATGGGTTTTACACGGGCTACGTTCCAAATTGCATACTTTTTTCTTTTTACTTTTAATATGTACTGCAGTACGCACACAATTTGGACATGCTACTTAACATAACATAACATTGTGCCTTGGACTTTGACCCTCTTGCTCTTTTTTTTTGGATTGTGTGTCAGAATAGATTCAAGATTCACTTTATTGTCATTTCACTGAGTATATTTACATACACAGAAGGAAACGAAATATTGTTTCTCAGAGCTCCCGTCAGTGCGTTAAAAAGGATAGAATAAATAAGTATTAAAATTAACAATACCTAAAAATAAAAATAAAAAAGAAAATAAGTAAACGTCTCAGACACAATTTCACCCAATTTGCAGTCATACACACAATTTGCAGTCGTGTTTAGTAGCAGAGAAAAGTGTTTTTATGCATTTATGTCGATGGTAAAGTGCTGTTTGCATTACTGTTCCAAAAATTGTCTTTGACAGGTGATTAGCTTTAAAATGTGAGTGTGGGTTGGATGTGAATGTGTGTGTGTGTGTGTGGGGAGGAGACACAGTCCATTTACAAGCCTAACCGCTTGTGTGAAGAACCTGTTCAGCATCCTGCTGGACCTGCAGGACCTGGACCTGCCTTTGTGAGTCTCCGGAGGGGGTTGGAGCCGCTGCTGGGCTTTTTTTGATGACTGTTGTGGTGTTGATGGAGGAGGACAGGTCATCAGCTAAGTGGACTCCCAGGAACTTAGTGTTGCTGACCCTCTCCACAGTGTTTAGCGGTGTGTGTGATGGTGTTTGCCAGTCCTCCTAAAATCAATCACCATCTCCTTCGTTTTGTCTACTTTGAGGGCGAGGTTGTGGTTATCTGCACCACCATCGCCGTAAGCTGCAGGAATAGCCAGAACAGCCTGCTGGCTTGCATACTGCCTGGTATTTTTGGCATACTGCATTTGACATACTATGTATTGGGACATACTAAATCTTTTTTCTGGCATACTAAATAAGTATGGTAGTATGAGTATTGGAACACACAGATGCTCCCTCTGCAATCTAGCCAATGACAAGTTAACCTTACTGTTGTCCTCGGGTCAAATTTGACCCGTTTTCAAACTTCATTATATCATAAATATGTGTTTCTTTCATCTAACTGCCCCAAAATAACATGAATGAAAGTAATTCATAATTTCTGGGGGGTTTTCTCAATCAAAAATTAGGTATAATTTCATATAAATGAGGTTTATTGACCATAAATTACAAAGAAAAAACTTGTGGTAATGAGTAGGAAAGCAGTTTGCTAAAAAGGTGTCATTATGTGCTGCCATTGAAAATGTTTTATAATATAATATTTATAATATTCTGACTAAACTTTGACATATACCAGTCTGTGATAATCCCTCAACATTATGTTCCTCTGATACCATCTATAGTCAAAATAATTAATAATTTCTGCTTTTTTTACTCAAAGATTCGGTGTAATTTCATGGAAATAATGTTTATTAACCATAAATTACAAAAAGAAAAGTGTAAAAGTTAAAAGGTGTAAAACAGAATTGGGTGATAATTTATACCGTATGCTTTATAAACCGTCAAACCAGACCAAAAGTTGCACGGTCGACGGGAAGACAACAGGAGAACAAAGCTGTTGAGGTCTGTCCTATTGAACTTAAAGTATATAATCTAATATATTACTTACATGTTACTAAAGTGACCAGGAATAACCATTTAGTGTGGATATTAACTTTGTTTCTTGATACTCCTCCACATAAACCTGCAGCTGCAGCCTTATTACAGTTTGTGTTACAGTTGTCCAGTAGGGGGCAGTGTTGCTCAGACAAAATGAGAGCTTGAGGATTCCTCATAAGTGAACTTGCATTAATAACCGCCATCGCTTGATCAAATGGGGGAAAACATTGTCTATATATGTATATGTTGTCTGTCCCTCTTTTTTTACAAATGTATTCCTACTACTTCACCCTACTACTTCATATATATTTTATATTCCAAGTGGGGAATAAAACTGCTTCCTCCATAATTTATGACTCACTTTTAGAAGAAACACGAGCACTCGCAGCCATTAAACCCAGCAGCCTGTGGCATGAGGGTTGAGGGAAGGGGTGAAGAGCGTGATCAGCAGGCTGGAGAGGCCCTGATCATCCTGTCAGGGTGTCACTCAGCACATGACGGGCTCTGACTGACTGTCTGATCCCCCTCCTGAGCTGCACACATCAATGCTAAGCCGGCATCAATCAGGATCGCTGCTTTAGTGAGATGTTATACATAAAAAAACCCCATCACACCGACTATAATATATGCACATTTATGTTGTTTTCTGTCTCTAAACTACGCACGCTGTCAAGCACATTCATTTATCATACACAAACCCAGACACCCTTTAATCCAACCGGCCATTTGAATAGCAATCAAAAGTCTGTAGCGTACAGTAAGAGCTTGCGAAAAACAACTACATTTATCTTGTATCCTCAGGGAAATAGGTCCTACTTGATAGGAATTCAATGAATTGAGAGAGAATCTGCTATTGCTTCTGCAAGGTGCTGCTTTAATCATTTTCTCAGTGATGCAACTCCCTTGTCTGCATGCCTCTATGTATTGACCCAGAGTTTTGTTTACCTAGCAATGTGTGCAACGGCTATGAATGATTAATATGGTCTCTTGGAGCTGTAAGCCTAAAGAGTGCGTGGCAAGTCGATGTGCGTGAAAAAACTTGACACTTTAAAAAGATAATGGATGGAGAAAATGAATGCGTTACAATTAAGTGTGGAGAAGTGACACTTTCTGGTTGCGTCAGTGATGGATTTCCTTTGAACAAACAGGTCGAGTCAGATTATGGAAATGAACAAATTAACCTAGTTTTCAACAAATTCCACAGGGATATTTATTTAACCCGTTGTTGAGACCTGTCGTGAGTTCAGAAACGAAAGGAATGAGTTTATGTCAGGAAGTAGGGATAATGAAACGGATGATAAATTAAATGGAACACCGGAATTTAAACTCCTACTTTAAAATGGCTGTATTGGCATTTGGCAGCTGCGGAGCTTGGACTGCAGTTTAGGCTATCTAGACTATCTGGGAATTAGGGAAAAGGACAATATGCCCTTTCACGTATACGCCCTTTTCACAGCAGCCATTTTGACCTGTGATTGCAGGGTGAACACAGATGTAATTGATAAAACTAAAGATAGAACGGGACCATAATTAGTTTTATCAATTGCATCTGTGTTTACCCTGCAATGGCATGTCAAAATAGCTGCTGGACATATTCACATTTAAGCTACCTTTTAAGTTGGTATTTTTACATTAGCATTTATTTGGAGTTGTCTTTCTGGCCTCTTAGTATATTTAAGTACAATATTTACACTTCTTTTAGCTCTGTTTTTGGTATCCACCAACTTCTGAACAAAATATCATACTCTTCAGCTGCTAAATGCTCCACTGTTGGTGCTGGACTGGTAGTACCAAGCTTTTTTTTTGCTAGCAGCTAGCTGTTCAAGCTAATAGCTGCCTGCAGACAACAATGTTCTGAGAGCGGTGAGAGTGAACAAAAACAAGTTGCAGCTGGAAAAACCAAAACAACAAGCTGAAAGGCACTACAACACTCCCATAGAGCTGAGGGTATAACTGCATGGTAGGGTGATAATTATCTATGGGTTCATCACTACAAATGAGTATTCCCATTACACAAAGTCATCTAACTCATGTTAACATAAAAAATAGTGCTAATAGGTACTTTAACGTGAAGTTAAAATCACGTCCAGGTTGAGCGGTTTAAAAAAGTTATAATGAGGGTGTACTCTTTAATGAGTAATTATGTAATTAAAATACCATTGAAACCATTTATGGTGTGCCAAATTCAAAGTTTATGATGTGTTCAAAACACATGCTCCAGCAGCTTATTATATCACACCTGTGTGAGGTGTGGAGGAAAGAAAAAAATCCACTTGTTCTAATTTTACATTAATTAATTCAGAGGAATGGTTAGCCCCGTGGCTACCTCAAAGCACATCACAATTCATTATTACATTTAAATGTTACAACAGACAGTAGCTTATCTTTTCAAAAAGCTCTTTTTTTAGCCTGATAAAAAATAGTTCATATATTTGTTTACCTTATACAGAATGTATTATTTGTGTTTTTATGCTTCTATTGTGTTTGTTTTGTCCTCCAATGTTATCTGATTGTACTGTTTCTGTGTAAAGAAAAGTGCTATATAACTAATGGTTTACAGATTAATGGACCAGTACAGAAAACTGGGCCATCAAAAGATTTCATGCCCAACTTAAAGAGTGTTTTTTTCCTCTTCCTTCTTGCCCTCAAATATTAAACTAAGTAGAACGCTTTCATCTGTACATTACAGTTTCAAAGGCTCCAGCATCAGTTAACCATTAGTCACCAAGAATCAAGAGCACAGTGCCACTTCCTCCTATTCTCAATTCTATTCTAAGCCGTTTCCCTTGAGGTACGGGCCCAATTATTTGGCCTCCACCATGGGAGCAGCTGCACAATTTGTCACATGACCTCAGCACAGCAGTCCCAAGTCACACGTCTTCACACTGCATTAGGAACTAAAGTTCACACGTAATAAAATGAGCAGAGATCGAGAGGTTCTGTTTGTCACAGAGGAGGCTTTGTTAGGCTCCATCAGTGTTGCTCTGTCTTGAGCATTTTTGTCTTACTGTGCCAAGGATTCGTGCCTTACATTTCGGCACGTCATATTTAATTCATGCAATGTTTAGGTATTCCGTGTTGAGAGGCGAGTCTCTGAAAGGCCTAGCGGAGCCTGCCAGAGGATGTATTTAATATGAACTGTACAGAGAGTCCAGTCAGCGATAACTTTGCAGTTATTTCAGAATTTGAACACTGTGCAGAAGTGATTGTTAAGCATTGCTGGAGGGGGGGAGGAGGGAATCAATGCCGCTTCAGAGAAGCCACCGAGCTCGGGTCTCAGCGGAAACCATCGATACTGAGCTGTGGTCTAAGCACTTAAAATGTAAATGCATCTTCAACGGCAACAACACGGACGAGAGAAAGTTGTATCAGTGTCTTGGGATCTCGCCAGATGCAACGTGTGCATTCATCTGTGAAATCAAAATCTCCGTTGCAAAGGCACAGGTGGCTGAATTGGCATATTCTATCCGAAGTGTTAAGCCGGACAGTGATGCATTGCAACAAAATTAAACAAATGCACCGCACTGACCGCTGTTAAACACAAAAAGACATTATGCGCAAGTATCATTTGCATGTTTTTGTTAATGCTGTGTACTTTAAGTGACATCCTTTCTGCAGTCACAGGAGAAATGAGACTCTGCTCTAAAAAACCTGTTGAAGATAAGCTAAGTGTGGGATTATTTAAATGGAACAAGGTGTCTCAAAGGATCTCCTTTGATCTCAGCAAATTTATGTGATATAAATACCTTCAAATTAATTATGCATGCACAGTGGAATTGCTAAATCCACAGATTTACCAAAATTTATGACTGCCCTGATGAGCACTCGACCTGCTGTTGCCAATTTACCACTATATTCCAGATGTTCTACAACTTAAAAGTGACCAGAGTTTTGTTAGAGAAAACACAACACTATATTGTTTAGTATATTATTGTTAATTACAACTTACAAAACAAAGCAGACTTGCCAGGATTCACTTAAATAATTCGATTGTAAAGACATATTTGTGTTAAAGAAGCCAAAAAATCCAACATTCGTCTTTATTTGGAACAGTCCGATAAAACAGGCAATATGAAGAATAGTCCATAAAGATTTTACTTTTAAAAGGCTTTTTTTCTTTATAGAGGATGCAAAAGAGACAATAATATATAATAGTAGCAATTTAAGGTCACTGTAATCGAACATAGCTCTTGCAGAGTTCATGGTCCCTGATGTCTCCCCAGCCTCCGTTTTTCACGTGCGGGGCTACCCCTCCGGCGCCGTTGGCTGGCAGTCTCTTTGCTATCAGGAGGTTCTTTGGGAACAGCTGGTTCCCGCTGCTCTGTAGGATGTTTTCTATCTTGCTTTTCTGGCTGATCGGCATGCAGGAAGTCTTCTTGTGGTGCATGCCGCAGTCTCCGGCGTGGAAAACCCGCGGCGCCTCGCTCACCATGACCTTCCAGTAGGAGGGCAGGCAGGACACGGTCAGGTGCTGCAAGGACCAGTCCCAGTTGTAGTCGTCGTAAGTGCAGAACGTGTCGGTGCATTGGATGAGCTTCTGGTACGTCTCTCTGTTCAGAGCCATCCCCATGTTGTGCTCGGTGGACTTCCAGGCCTTCACCTCCACCTTATTGGCTTTGCTGGAGTAGCCGATGTGGCTGTAGCTCCCCAGCGAGAGGATGTCGCAGTCGCCGCACTGGTCCCTCTTGAGTATCGACATCAGCTTTAACAGGTGGATAAAGTCCGGGGATACGTAGTGGTCCTCCTCGATCAGCAGGACCATGCCCTTGTGCTCCTTCAGTACCCTGACTCTGTCCCATACAAAGTGCAACTTCCACCACCAGTGGTGCTTGGTCTGGGAGAACTTCGCCTCGCGGTAGTGGCCGAACGAGTCGGGGTACTCTGCGTTGATGCAACCTAGCTTTAAGGCGTCTTTTTTGGGAATGTCTCTGGGGCAATCCCTGGGGTCGTGTCCGGGGAACTCCTGGGGGTACAGCTGGATGCTGAAGGGGAAGAAAATCTGAAGTACCTGACAAAAGTCAACGGAGGCCACCACTTTATTTATCTCGGGGGACCAGTAATCATGGCTGAATATCAGCAGTATGCTCTCCACACCTCTGGCCTTCCGCAAACTGTCCACTAATAGCTTAAGGTAGTCTGGTCTGTTATGGACCTGAACCACCACAACCACATCATCCTTCTGCCGCGCCGCCTTAAACCTCTCCTCGTTTCTTATCGTCTGGTCGAAGTTGAGCTGGAAGACGATGCCGCGGTAGACCAAAGTGGTGTTATCCACCTCTGGCTTGGGGATCTTCTCTTTGTCCTTCGCTTTTTCCACATGTGTGTCATTTGCTTGTATAACAGGGGGTGGAGCAGGTGCCCTGCTGACTGCAGGTGTGGCTTGCACCTGGATATGATTGTTGATGCTACTGCTGCTGCTGCTAATGCTGCTGCTCCTCTTCGCCGCCGCCTCCACCTCCTTGGGGATCGAGCTGCCGTCGTTCTTCTTCTGCCTCCCGCTGCTCCAGAAAGCTAGGCCACAGATGACAACCACCACAGTCAGTATCACCACCTTCCTCTTGTAGATTCGGAATCTCATGATAGGGGGTCGGCCTCTTGCGGAGGGAGAGAAGTTGATTGGCGGTGAAACAAAAAGTACGGGCTTGCGATTGAGATGGTGTGCTTTGCAAAAGGGAGGCAGGCTTGATTAAAAAGAAGAGGAAATGAAGCTAATTGTTGGCAAAAATAACTGCTGTTGTAAACATGGGTCCCACTGGAATGTCATTGATGGGGGATGAATAGTCCATAAGGCATGACGGTTGCTGGGAGGCAGCAGGGTAGCAGTGGGCATGAACCACCTAAATGAAAAATACATAAATCAGTAAAGTCAGTGGCATTGTGGCAGTTAGGGCTCAGCAATATGGCTGAAATCACCGTTGCAAACTTACTAATAAACATTTCCTATATTGATATTCAGTATATCACAATATGGCATATGCACAAAAATACTATCACAATTAAAATAATATAAACTGGTGAAAAGAAATCCTCATTTTTCAGGAGCTAGAACTAGCAAATGCTCGAGTAATTATCACCCTGAATAAATTAAAATAAGCTCTTTACCCTGACCTGTTAGCACTGTTCTTGTCAACCATAGTTAACAGTTTTAGTCCTATTTTACGTGTGTAAATGTGTTTTAAATGTGTTTTAAATGTGCTTGATGTTGAGCCCTGTCAAAGAAGAATTTCTGTTGCTTTGTGACAGACAATAAAATGTATCTATCTGTCTATCTATCTATCTATCTATCTATCTATAAATCTATCTATCTATCTATCTATCTATCTATCTAAGCAAATTATACATTTAATTGATTATCAAAATTGTTACAGATTAGTTTTCTGTCTAACTAATTGAATAATCGACTAATTGTTTCATCTCCACAGCTCAGCAAACTCCATTTGCTAATGAAAACACTGAGATGTGTTGGAAATCTATATGGAACAGGATAATAAGCTTGTGGGGCCAAAAAAGAAATTCAATAACTGATTTTGTTAAATTTCAATTTGGGACAGCAGAAATCTGTAATAACGACAACGTGATGAGATCATGTCATCATGAGCTCTATAACGGAAGCACAACACTAGCAATGATTTCATTTCACATAACAGGACACTATGAAAAGGCATCACCAAAACTACAAACATGACTGGTGCTTATTCCTCCTGTCTTTTCCTCCTCTTTAGCTATATCATCAGTGTTGATTATTGCTTCTATAGTTCCCTCTGCATAAATCTCTGTGCTCAACTGCATTATCAATATTGTTCAGCACCTCTCAGTTCAGATGTGCTGAACAAACCTCCATCTTCTCTTTTCTTATTAAATTAGTGGTCTTTCAAGCTGCCTACCTGACCCATTTTATCTGTCTTCTCTCTGGAGATTATTCAATTGAATGGACATTGTGTGGCATTATCACTGTCGGCATTTTGATATCTCGGGGAGTCTCTCTTGGGAGAATATTAATGAATACATTCCTTGTATAGCTACTAATAAAACTAAATCATGCCACCAGTAAACATGCACTTTAACATGTTTGATGTATACTTTGAGGACGCAATGAAAAAGCATCACCAAAACTACAAACATGACTATTCCTCTGTCTTTTCCTCCTCTTTAGCTATATCATCAGTGTTAATTATTGCTTCTATAGTTCCCTCTGCATAAATCTCTGTGCTCAACTGCATTATCAATATTGATCAGCACCTCTCTGTTCAAGATGTGCTGAACAAACCTCCATCTTTTCTTTTCTTATTAAATAAGTGGTCTTTTTAGGCTGCCTACCTGACCCATTTTTATCTGTCTTCTCTCTGCCTGGAAGACTATTCAATTGAATGTACATTGTGTGACACTACTATCACTGTCTGCATTTGATATCTTGGGAGTCTTGTGAGAATATTAATGAATACATTCCTGGTACTATAAAACTAAATCATGCCACCAGTAAAAACATGCACTTTAACATGTTTGATGTATACTTCGAGGACACTACGGAAAAGCATCACCAAAACTACAAACATGACTGGTGCTGTACTGTCTTTTCCTCCTTTTTAGCCATATCATCTGCATAAATCTCTGTCCTCAACTGCATTATCAATATTGATCAGCACCTCTCTGTTCAGATGTGCTGAACAAACCTCCATCTTTTCTGTGTCATTAAATTAGTGGTCTTTCAGGTGACCCATTTTATCTGTCTTCTCTCTGCCTGGAAGACTATTCAATTGAATGGACATTGTGTGGCACTATCACATATCTTGGGAGTCTGTGAGAATATTAATGAATACATTCCTACTATAAAACTAAATCATGCCAGCAATAAAAAACATGCACTTTAACATGTGTGATGTATACTTTGAGGACACTATGAAAAAACATCACCAAAACTACAAACATGACTGGTCTTTTCCTCCTCTTTAGCTATATCATCAGTGTTGATTATTGCTTCTATATTTCCCTCTGCATAAATCTCTGTCCTCAACTGCATTATCAATATTGATCAGCACCTCTCTGTTCAGATGTGCCATCTTTTCTTTCTTTATTAAATTAGTGGTCTTTCAGGCTGCCTACATGACCCATTTTATCTGTCTTCTCTCTGCCTGGAAGACTATTCAATTGAATGGACATTGTGTGGCACTATTACATATCTTGTAGTCTGTGAGTATATTAATGAATACATTCCTGGTACTATAAAACTAAATATCATGCCACCAGTAAAAATATGCACTTTAACATGTGTGATGTATACTTTAAGGACAGTAGGAAATACCAAAGCTATCTTAACTTATGACGTTATGCACTGTACAGTACATGTCTCTATATACGATTGTCCATAATGGTCTCCATACAGTTGAAGCTTTGCCAAAACACAGTGAGACATTTTATTCTGCAGCTGAAAGTACCGCAACGTATTTGTTTTGACTATATAACCTGATAACGCTTTAATCTCACACAGCAGTCTGTCTGTCTGTCTGTCGTCTCTCTCGAGTAAATAAGCATCCTGAGAAAATGCTAACAGCAAGTTAGCTTCAGCTAGACCTCGTCAACAACAGCGTCCATGGCGAACAAACCACAACCACAACAACAACCGTGTTCACACTGATACTCACCTAATACTGGAGAAGAAGCCGTGCGGTGCTTTCAGAGAGGAGAAACATCAGTACTGGCGGATACGTCCCGTTTTCCTCCATAGCTTCCTGCAGTGCTGCATGGAAACGTAACTACCAGCTAGCTCTGTGAAAAACCCCAAATACGGAACAACCGCTGCCTGCCGCTGTCCCACAATGCACTGGTCCAGAGGGGGGCACCCGAGACACCCTACATATCATACAGTATATATCCCTGCTGCTGCTGCTGTCTGTCTTTAGAGAGGTTTACTATACCTTTAAATACTTTACTAGTTCATACCAAGCCTTAATATATACAGAGAATACATATACATGGAAAATACACCCCAAAACTGAATTTTACCTACATTGTGCTCTCCCAGCTACCATAGACCCCCTTAACTGGAAACCAGAGCATCATGATGGAATAAAGTTTGTTGGTTAGATTTAAACAAATAATGATGATAATAATAATAATAATAATGATAATGACAGTAATAATAATAATAATGATAATGATAATGATGATGATGATAATAATAATAATGAGAATAATAATTTTGATAATAATAATAATAATAATAATGATAATAATAATAATAATGATAATAATAATGATAATAATAATAATGATAATAATAATGATAATAATAATAATAATGAATAATAATACATACTTAAAAAAGAACTGGAAATCAGTACAACAATATAAAGCAAATATTGATTATTCTTTAGAAAAGTATTGATCTAAGCTATGGCATGATACACACGAGTTACATTACATTTTCTTAAATATACTCCTCTCTTGTAATCACTG
>CAKAOI010039516.1:0-10144 GCA_916701655.1 Sebastiscus albofasciatus
CGAGCTTGTTCAGTGACAGAACTCCTCCGTGTTTGAAGGAATACTCCACTGAAGCAGCAGCATGCAGTGTGTTAGTGAGAGGTCGTTCCACCTCGAGCATCAAGAACAGCTTCAGTGCTCGTTGGCATATTGGTGCAAACGAACAATTATTTTCATTATTGATTAATCTGCAGATTATTTTATGAATTAATCCATAGGCCTATAAAATGAAAAAATAAATAACAGTCTACACAAAAACATATTATAGTCTATCAACATCTGAGATATTTCATCCATTATCTGTAACCACTTATCCTATTCAGGGTCACGCGAGGGGGGGGTCACCTACCGGACATTTAGAGTCAACAGTGAACCTGCATGTCTTTGGACTGTGACGGCTCCTTCTGATGTATACGGAAAGGATATGATGTCATGTTACTCACTACAACAATAAAAGCGGTAACTTCCTTCTACCTCAGCATTGACTCAAATGAAGCAGATACACTGATCAGCCATAACCTTTATTTAACCAGGAGTAAAAACTCATTGAGATTAAAAATCTCTTTTCCAAGAGTGTCCTGGCCAAGATAGGCAGCACCACAGTTACACGGTTGCAGACATAAAACAAACATAACAATTGAAAACGAAGACAAAGAGCAAATTACAGAATCATAAGGTATCAAAAAACATTCATCAACATTCAAAACATCAGATAACATTCAGACCACTGACAGGTGAAGTGAATAACATTGATTATCTGGTTACCATGGCACCTGGCAATGGGGGGGGGATATATTAAACAGCAAGTGAACATTTTGAACTTTGAACTTTGTGTTGGAAGCAGAAAAAATGGGCCAACGTAAGGATGTGAGCGACTTTGACAACAAGAGCCAAATAATGCTAACCACTGCACCACCATGCAGCCTCATATGAGATATCAAATGCAGAAAAATCATATATTTTGCTTGAAAAATGAAAAACGAGACAACCAAAAAGTCATTTTTCTGTCAAATGACGCCGTGATGGTTTTGGAGACGGTTGTCTAGAGTGGAATCCACACCGGCAGCATTTTGTGAAGTGGTTTGACGTCCATCACTCCATCTCACAAAGCCGATAGATTTCCATTTTTACAAGTGTAACAAGCTACACTAACTCCAACAGAGACACATCTTGTTTGCCCCCTCTAGCGCTGCACTTGGTTTAATGTAATCTTTGCAGGCAGCTGTTGAAATCTAAGGGCTCACCCTTAGAGATAGGGTACGGAGCTCAGACATCCGGAGGGAGCCCGTCTAAAGGAGCCAGTTGAGGTGGTTTGGGGCGTCTGATCAGGATGCCTCATGGGCGCCTTTTCCTTTGGAGGTTTTCCGGGGCACGGGAGGAGACCCCGGGGTAGACCCAGAACACACTGGAGGGATTATATATCTCACCTGGCCTGGGAACGCCTCGGGATCCCCCAGGAGGAGCTGGAAGACGTTGCTGGGGAGAGGAACAAGTGGACTACCTTGCTCAGTCTGCCGCCACCGCGACCCGGCCTCAGATAAGCAGCAGTGAACGGATTGATGGATGGACGTTCAAATCACACAAATCCTGTGAATAATTAACCATATCTATAGCGATCAATCAGCCCTCCGGTTTCACCATGAACTTTTCAATTTCAGTTTGAGCCTACGGAGCTCTGTCAGATGGGAGGCTTATTAACATTTTTCTTCATGTATACTTAATGTATACTACGCACAGAGCTTAACAACATTCGCCATTGAATTTCTGATAAAGACCGTATATTCTCCAGCTGTCCTGCTGATAGAACAGCTGGTTCTAAGGACAGTGATATTGTTACAGACTGAATGGATGGACACAGAAGTCATTTAGCGCTGCTGATGACTTAAGTGTTGTGTGAATTTGGGGTAATACACCAACTCCCATTTGTGTTAAGTAGATCCACGCTGAGGATTCATCTCAGAGAGCTAATAGGCTACCCTCTTTAAAGTGGAGAAGTAACAGTCAACCAAGTTAAGCTGGTTTACTAAATCAAGTTAGTAAACCAGCTTAACTTGGTTGACTGTTACTTCTTCACTTTAAAGATTTCCGCGGGTCTCTAGCAATCTCTTAAACTGATAAAGGAAACTGTTTGCCCCTTTTGCAGAACTCATGTTAGAACACAGCGCTGGGTTACATCATGTTACTTGACTACATGTAATCGCAGTGACTCTGAGGAAGAACAAGACAAAGCTACTGTTTGTCTTAAACTTCTAAATTTGAACAAAGTCCTCCTTTTGTTGAAAGTCTGAGAGAAACTTTTCTAGCGGAGCCGGAGTGAGACGGGAGGCGTAGCCTACTGTGAACGCCTTAAAGAGTTACCTTAGAAACAGGAAAGTAATTTCTCTTCGTGACTTCTTGGCTCCAACTTTCTTTGGTGACATTTCTCTCTCTCTGACAAATAAAAAGCTCATATTATACATGTATTATTGAATCACATGTAATGACGCAGGGAGGCTGAAAATAGCATGCATCTGATGAAAAAAAAACAATTCAATATGAGTTTAAGTAGGAACAAAGACATTTTTTTTCATATTCTAATTAGGAGAAACAGAGAAGCCATAACTTGATGTGAAAGGTCTATTTTAAAGCGTAAAACATATTTAGCTACTTACATTTATAAGGAGAAACAAGTTGCCAAAGTTTAAACAAGAGTTATTTCTTGGCAGACAATAGTTTATTCATCTGCAAAATACTCCTGTTCAATGTCTCCTTTGGCTTGGCCACCTGACGGTGACAAGACTCCAGGAAGCCACTGTGTCCAGCTGTCCAAAAAACTCAACATGTAACCAAAGAATGTATTCTGATAAGAAGTGAAAGTCAATTGGTCGTTCCATTGCAACATCAGCGCCCAGCAGCAGAGCTATGCTTCTGCCATTTTGGACTGAAAGCAACTATCGGACGCCAGTAAAACATCTGCCTACAAAGTGGCGTACAAAAGTAAAACTACATTATTTTTATTCTATTGTCATATTTAATGTCTCTACCGACAACTAACTATTACTTATTTATTTTTCACTTTTTTGCCCGGCTGCTTCCCAGAGGAGCATAAAGGGAACAATGGACATAAACAGAAGTTAGCACACAGATGTTGAGAGCAATGTCATGCTGCTAGCGCTACTAGCTACTGGCCGATAGCCGGTTGTTTGGGAACAGAGACGTTAATCCATCCACCACGGTGCAGGCTTACAGCATACAGCCCATGGGTGTATTAGAAGATAATAAAAGTGATGAATTACAGCCAATGTATCCATTATTATTCAATAATCATTATTATTCAATACAATATATCCATTATTGTTATTATACAGCCAGCAGGAAGCTGGCAGAACCCGATATGTCATATGAGCGTACAGGGCGGTGCAGTGCCGTGGCTCTGATGGCCGAGGAAAATAACTCTGGATTCAGCCGTTAGTTCATTTTACAACTTTTAGGACATAATGATTTAAATGAGGTCTATTTAAGTGTTCGTTCTGAGAAGTTGATTTACCTCATTTATCCTCTGATTTATAAGCATCTCTTTATACATCCATGGCCACAGACTCATTGGCGTTGTCGGTCCAAAATGGCGGCAGCGCTACCAGAGCACCATCTAGCGGCCAGAGTTTCGTCCCTTTGCTTCTAGACTTTTTGATGCAACTCCTCCTAAAACCACAAATTGTTACATGTCTGTTTGTGTGCGGTTTCAACAAGTGGTCGGTGAAAGTGTTGGTATTTTTGCCCAGAAAAAAAAGTCTTTCTCTGACTAACTGAATGAGCAGCAGCGGAATTTCCCCATTTTGGCTTTTGCTCTTTCAAACTGGAGAGGCACGTGGCCGTGTTTCTGCAGGCCGCTACAGAAAAATCCACACCACACAAGGCTCATTTCTCGGTTGCACTATACTTCAAATGGTGAGTTTCACGTTTTATTACAATGTCTGCATGTTGTATCAGCAATACGTACCCTGTCAGGGTTTATTTCACAACAATGACCAGCTCACTGTACATTATCCCACTTATTACACGGCTACTTACTGAAGAAATCAATAATTTGGCACAAAAATGGTCCGCCAGAATCCGACATCAGAACTGCGCTCATAGAGGCGGTCTGTTATAGAGAAATAAGACCGCAGAACGCTGTGATTGACCAATCAGAATCGAGTATTCAACAAAGCCGTGCAGTAAATTCGTTTAAAAGGTCATGGAAAATTACTTTTTAAACTATGTTTAATACAAATTTTCTTATTTTGTTATTTGGCCACAATTTAGCACATTGACCATACATGGTCCAGTCCTACTTCAGCCTAGTCTTGTTCAACTTTGGAAAGAGCCAGGCTAGCTGTTTCCCCCTGCTTCCAGTCTTTATGCTAAGCTAGGCTAACCATGTCCCGACTCCAGCTGTACTGGACACACAGACATGGTGTGATACAAGAAGGCAAATCAGCATATTCCCCAAAATGTTGAATTATTCCTTTACATGCAACAGAACATGTCTGATCACCACTCCCCCAATGCATGCTGGGATAGGTCATTTCACTTTGATGTAAAGCAGGTGAATGTAAACGTCTGTAATACACAGTGATGATTATGAGGCGCTGTAGGGATAGGGCGGGTTTAAAATGAGAGGAGGCCTTGCTGTAGGACAGGTTTTAAAGTGAGTTCTTAAGGCCAGAATCTTAGTGGTTTAAATGCTTTTGAAAGGACACACTGTATTCTGCTGACTTTACTTATTTATCTGAGAAGCACTTTGAGAGTTAAACCTGCAAAGAATCTACTATTATGTTTCCAAAGAGGCCGGAGGGCCGGGATACTCTCCACTGCATTCCAACACCTCTAAGGGCAGAGCCTCAGGGAGAAGAAGAGATTTGAACTGCACTCACTGACGGGGAGGAGGCCGTGAGGGGGGAGATGAGAGGGGAGAGAGGGAGAGGAAATACAGCTGCAGAGAAAAGAAGAAGAAAAATCACATCCCTGTTTTTCACTTCAGAGGTTTTTAAGAAATAGTCATATCCATCCATAAACATTACACTCCAGACTTGTGCCAACAATCATAGGACATCCTGTTGAAAAGGTTAACTCTTTTAAATACTTATATAGATAGCCACCTTCATTTTTTTTTTTTTATAGATAACACTGAATATGTTTTTAAAAAAGCTATGCAGAGGTATAAGAATCTGGTGGAAAGCATCTTGTCCTTTAACGTGGTCGCTTGGTTTGGACACTTGAATATCAAATGTGAAGGGAAACTGTCAAGAGCGGTTAACGCGGCCAGCAAAGTTATAGGGAAACTACAGACGCAACTAAGCAGCAGCCATGTACTGAAAACCAATCAGGAAGCTCTTGACATAACTAGTGATCCGTCCCATCCAGTGTACCCTCAATCTGAATCGCTTCCCTCAGGAAGGCGCTTTGGACCACCATATATATCTTTTAAGAAAAAATTTGTCCCAAGCGCAGTTAAATAAAGCACCCTGCGCTGAATTTGTACATTGTACATTTGTAATAGGCCAACGGAAATGTATTTGATTGTATATGATTGAACTCCAAGCTCCTCCAATGTTTTTATTCTTTCCACGGGTTCACAGCCGTCACGCTGTCGTCACGGCTTGCTGACTCCGCCACCCAGCCCTCGCTCCTTTAACTCCTCCTCCTCCTCCTCCTCCTCCCATCCGTCGCTCCTTTAACTCCTCCTCCCGGCCCTCGCTCCTTTAACTCCTCCTCCCGGCCCTCGCTCCTTTAACTCCTCCTCCCGGCCCTCGCTCCTTTAACTTCTCCTCCCGGTCCTCGCTCCTTTAACTCCTTCTCCCATCCCTCTCTCCTTTAACTTCTCCTCCCAGCCCTCGCTCCTTTAACTCCTCCTCCCGGCCCTCGCTCCTTTAACTCCTCCTCCCATCCCTCTCTCCTTTAACTCCTCCTCCCGGCTCTCGCTCCTTTAACTTCTCCTCCCGGCCCTCGCTCCTTTAACTCCTTCTCCCAGCCCTCGCTCCTTTAACTCCTTCTCCCAGCCCTCGCTCCTTTAACTCCTCCTCCCGGCCCTCGCTCCTCGCTCCAGCCTCGGTCTGGGTTTCATTCACATGAACTGAGGAAGGGAAATATCTCTGGATTCGGCTATTAATGCGTTTTGCAACTATTAGAACTAAATGATTTAATTAAGGACTATTAGAGTGTTCATACTGGGGAGTTGATTCACTTAAAAAAGAAAATCTGCTGAGTTGCAGATGTCTCTTTCCCAATGTAAGTCTATGGGCCCAATGGCATCACGTGATGGACAAGGAAGTTAAGTCTAACAATGGCTCCACACACACAACTTCTGACATGTGTTTGTCTTGAGCCATAAAAGGTGATGTTCTTCTTCTTCTTCTTCTTTCTTCAGCATCCCATTATGAGAATATGCAAGTGGTTTCTGACAGCAGCTACAATCATAATTTATATCTTGTATAACAGACTGAGTGGAACTGTGCCATCCACCACAAAGCAATGTTTACATGTCTGGGAAACAAATAACCACCAGTGGAACTTTGGCTCCCACACATACTGTAGGCTATAGAATGCAATGTACAGAGGGGTTAAGGCCGATGCACAAAGACAGAACAAAGGAAAGAAAGAAAGACTATATGAAGCACTGCTATCAGGCAAAAACCTCTCAAATGTTCTGGAATTTCTGCAGCTTCAAATAAGTTGAAAGCATTTCCCAGGCCAACGATTTATTTAGCCAAAAACACTCCCAGCTAAAGCATGGGCAATTTTCATTTTCTGTTTGGTGTTTAGTGGATCCATCTCCGTCTGCTGGTGGGGATGCCTGAGCTAGACGGGCTTGAATGGACGAAGCAACATAGCTAGGGATGTAAATAATTAACCGTTTAACCGTTAACCGACATTAAGCATTTTGAAAAAATGCACATAAAATGTGTGATATTGGTTTGGAAGTAAATGTAAGTGCATGATTTTTACAGAGAATGGCAGGCTTTGTGTGTCATCGTGCTGTAGTGCATTGTTGCATTGATGAACGCTTCTGTAATGTGCATTTTGTGTGAGTTCGCCAATGCATTTACAAGTGTGTGTGTGTGTGTTAAAAAGATGTCTGCTGCATGTTTGGTAGTATACGTGCCAAGTACTGAATGTGTTTGCTTGCACACACTGTGCAAGTGTGTTTGTGTGTTGCAGCTGTTTGGAGGAGATGGGCAGTAATAAGAGTTTTGAGGGCCTCCTTCAGGCAGACACATCAAAATGCAAATGGAGGAGGCAGCCATTTTCAGTCCAAGACTTGACGCTGTGATGTATTCTGACTGATTGTGTCGGTGTGAGAGGCTCTGCTTGTGTCTGCGGAGCTCCTGCAGCTATAAAGTTTAAACATGCCCATCATGTCTTTGTCCACATTTTCATTTTCCTACATCGTATATTTCTTGTTAAACTGCCGCTTGACTAAATGTGACACAGTAACATGTCGGTATCTGACCAGGTTTTGTGCCCAAAGTTCATTTTCATTGAACTTTAACCTCAAAATATGCTGACCTCTGTGAAGCACTTCCCATGACATTTCAGTGTTGACATTTTGTAGAGGCCACATTAAACTGCAAAGAAGAATAGAGGAGTTCCATATATTTACAGCGCAACCATTCCTTGTTCCAATTCTGGTGTGGTACCAAACCAACGATGAAGCAAAGCTGTAGACTTGAGACTCGAGTCACAGGACTTGACTTACTTGAATGCCTGAAGACTTGACTTGATTTGAAGGCAAAAGAGGATCTATAAATATTGGAAAAATGCAATATTGTGAGTCATTTAGCTTTTTGGAGCTCTGCCAAACTGTCGTGAATGACTAATAACATTAGTTATTACCTAATGCACACTTTCAGTTGCAGCTGACGGCACCAGAATAAAACAGAGAAAACCCCAAATTCAGATGAGAGAAATTAGCCTTTTATAATAACATTATTTAGTCTGTACACATAAATGATTAGCTCAATAGTATCCCCTCTTCCTCCAGGCAGCCCAGAAAATGATTTAGCTAGTTCCTGCTTTTAGTTATTAAAAGAACAACTTTTCGTTGTTGTGGAATTTTTTTTATGAATATGTTTTGAGTTAATTATTAGAAATAATCTATTTTTATGCCACCTGCAGAACTAGCCCAAAGCCTTTAGGGCGGCCCGTCATATATGCGGTGGTGACATGCAGAAGTTATGTAAACACTGTCATAGCAGAAACACATGCACAGAACTGTTGCTACAGCTGCTCTGCTAACGTGCTAACGTGCTAACAGACACATGCAGACCGGCGGTGGCTGGGGACTCAAAAAGGAGGAAAACCAACCCAACAGCGTTGTGTTATTACACACTCGTTGGTTACTCATCTCTACTTTCTTTATTTATGAAACAAAAGAACACATTCAGTATAACAATAAGAAAAGAGCCAGGGGTATATCACATTAAACAAAAATATTAAAATCCACATATATTGAGTGTCTTAAAAGGACTGTTTGTAACTTCTTACACATATAAATCATTGCGGGTCGGAAAAGCCAAAACTAGGATCAGCATTGATTCATGGAGAGACCTTCGTCTGGTCAGCTAACATTACTGCCAAGCAGCTGAAATATAAGTGATGTTGTGCTTTTAGCTGACGTGTGTCGCCTCACTGTTTTGAGCGATGCTCCTTCATGTCTATGTAGAGCGAGCACAAGCGCGAGCAACAGGACGCTGACTTTCGTTGACTTAACGGCCACAGGTGTCGCTGTTAACAAGACATGTCTGATTCTTATAAATAGTCCCTTTAATAACCTTTTTCTTAGTCGGATTAGAAAGTGGTTTCACATATTTCTCAACATGCATCAAGGAAACAACAAAATATGGTATTTATTGTTAAATATATAATTGAATAAAAGATTAAAAGAAAACATATCAAATGTTTTGAAGAAGAAATGAAACACCACATTTCCCCATGATAATGTCTTTAAAGATATGATCAATGGCAAATCTGCAAAGGTCTTTGTCTTTTTTTAATTTCTGCATGTAGTGACTGTCAGGGTAATATTTATGAATTATTTTGAAGAACACTTCCTTAACATCATTCACTATTATGTATTTATGAGGAAAAATCTTCTTCTAATAGCCTATATATCATTTACAAACCGATTCCAATACACCACAACATCTGGAATAAAGACAACATCTCTGTGAAACAGGGCAGTTATGGCTCTGTTATTATTTTGAGGATGTGGTGAGAAGTGTCAGCTGGGTTGGGCTTATCTCTACTTTATTATTAAGCAGTAAAACATCGACTTACACGATTTCTAATAAACAATCACTGCAGTCTCTGGATGGGGATGAACCTCATGAGTGCGTCTATAGAGAATAGAGGTCTTGCCTATTTTTTGACGCGTGCCACGCAGTTCACAGCAACAACAGACAGTGATGGTGATAAATTGCCTGTATATTAACATCATACCAGCAACATTACTACAGTTTCGGTGTCTGTATCTGTAGAATATGTTACGGAGATGAAAAAAAAAGTAAAGACTTATTTTTAAATCAACACTTCCTACTTTCATTTCAAAATAAAAACCCTCAAGCGTTTTTTCTGTGGACAGAATTCCTTCATTTGTTAACACGAGGCTTTTATTCTGAAATATGTGCCGGACAGTGTTGTAGAACATGCAGTGACTTGGAGAGCTCCATGAATGAATATAGTACGGAGTTTTAATTGTGGATTATTACTATTATTTACAAATTACCATACGTTTCTTAACCTTTCTCTTTCTAAAATAAATATATATTTTTTTTATAATAAAATGAAATGGCCATTAGAAGGCAACCTCTATGTAGAAAGAAAGGGCTGGCAGCAGCTGCAGCAGCAGACACACAGCTGAAATGCACCACGCCACGCATCTATCGCTTTACTGCCAGTTTGTCCCAGTCACGTACAGCGGTAGAGATTGAAGATGAAACTTTGGAAATCATCATTGAACCAAAATGATGTTAATCTTGTATTCTGTTGGTTGTTGATTGGTAACACGCGTCATTTTACATATTTTGGCCAATCACAGATAAGCATGAAAAAAATGAAATGCATTAAGTTGATAGGGGATGTCCCGCCTCAAGGGAGGACGGGGACCTGCCGTCCTCCTCTACCCCCCCCCACTGCACACACAGAG
>CAKAOI010039517.1:0-13978 GCA_916701655.1 Sebastiscus albofasciatus
CACACACACACACACACACACACACACACACCTTTCAGCGCAGGATTTTTCGGCTTTGCCACTTGAATGTACAACCCTCCTCCTCCTCCTCCTCCTCCTGCCCAACCACTGCCTCCATTCTGCTTTCTGGGAGCTTTTTTTTGTCTTCTTTTGTTTCTTTACACTTTTGGGAGGAACTCTCGTCTCTACTTTCTTAGACGCTCTTGACACAGGAAGGAGGTCCTCTTGTATCCTCTCCTCCTCCTCCTCTCTCTTTCTTCTCCTCGAGGGCCTCCTCTGTCTTCTCCACCTCCATCCGTCCTCTCTCTCTCTGATCTCCATCACGCTCTCCTCAGTATGCTGATGATGTGCAGTCAGTCTGCGTCGTGCCGACCGACTGACACCACCTCTCTGGGGGGACGGGCGGGCGGGCGGGCGGGCGGGCTCGACCGATGGGGCCTCATTTATTCAAATTATCCCTTTGGCTTGATTCGATTCCGCATATTGCATCGAATGTGGCACTAAAACAAATGGAAGTCATCTCCCGGCTGGAATTCTTTTATGGTTTTTGACTTTATCTCACAAAAATCGCAGGATTTTCTCACCGGGATTAATTTTTCATCAGCTTTTAGCTCCTGAAAGTCTGGATGGTTTTAATAAACGGAGGCCCTCTAGGTGAAGCTTCTCTCTCTTCTTTTTTCTACTGGAATGTTATAAATTTCTACTGTTTTTGTTAAAGCGACGGTAGGGAGCAGCACTAAAAATCCCACACTGACTCATGTATTGTTTTACAGTTGCACACCTAAACTGTAGTGTCAGAATAATAAACAGCCGTCTGGGATACTCTCTCTGGGCTTCCTGTCTTGTCTTTGTCTGTCTCTCGCTCTGTTTTTAGAAACTTCTCCCTCTTCACTCAGTTTTCCGAAAGGGGGCATTAAGTAATCAATGAGCTTTATTGATCTGTATTGGCACCCAGTAGGAGCTGAAACAACACAAAGAGGCTGCAGGAAGAGCTCTTCACCTTCATCTGTCCTGCTGAGATGTGTCGGCCTGGGAGTAGAAGAAAAAACAAGAGTCCACAAAGAGGTGAATCAGTTTTCTGAAAGGGAAGATAAGCATTCAGTACAGCTAGCTAAAAGTAATGCAGTAATAAATCCTCTAACGGTTATAATGTTCAGTTTTTGTTTTGTTTCAGAGAGATGCTGATGATCATTTTGGAGGATATATGAACACTCCTCTCTTGTGGTATTCACGACCTCGTAAGTGGAAAATCTTCTGAAAGCTTCAAGAGTGACGTTTTTGTTGACGTCAGAAATGGTGGAAGTTCATTTATTTGGTAAATAATAACTTAATTTTAGGGCTATCAGTTGATTAAAATAGTTAATCATGATTTATCGCATATTTTTATCTGTTCAAAATGTACCTTACCTTACCAACGCCGAGATGGTCCCAACATGGGGCTCCATCCTACCACCGCCACACCCCTGGAGGCTCAGGTGTGCTCAATGAGAGGAAACGCCCTCCCTCGGTGCTTGTTGTCGGTACCTCTATGGTCAGCCATGTGGCAGTGTGTAGTGGCCGGACTTTCAACTTCCCAGGTGCCTGCGTAAAGACCTTACACCCACCACTCTGCAGCAGGCTGCTGAGCATAACTCCGCTTCTGCAGTCGTTATTCACGCAGGCGTTAACGACATAAAACACCAACAGTCGGAGTTTCTTAAACGGGAGTTCATGTGCCTCGTGGATAACCTGAGGGACGCAGATAATTGTTTCCGGTCCGCTGCCCTCCCCTTGTTTTGGTGACGTAAAACTCATACACCGTCTCCACATCTTAGTTAGGGTTAGGAAACGGTCGTGGTTGATGGTAACTTCACTTCAACGACTCAACGTGACTCACAGGACTGACGACTCACGTTACTCCGACTCACGGCTGCGGTTAGCAAAAGGCTAAATATTAGCAACATTTTCTCTCCATCTCCGATATTGTAGCTCTCTAGAGCATCAAATCACAGTTTGTCATCTCAGATGTCTGTGATATCTGGATTCTGGCGCCCAACAACACAGCAAGATGACATTTTAGATGTGTAACTTTAGCCCATTGCTAGCGTTAGTTAGCCTCCTTTGTTTATCCTCCAGCTAACACCGTGACGTTGACATCATAATCATCTATAGTGTCTCGTACAGACGGAGCCTCCAGCCACACCGTTCTTCAGTTAATGTAAAAACAGAGAAGTAAGTGGAAGTGGAGAAGTTGAATAGTTAGATTTTCTCTGCAGCGTCTTATTAAACTAACGGCTCCGTCTGAAGTCAGAGACACATTTTAGAAACTTCTTCTTGTACTTTTCATTTCTGTCCTGCAGCTCCACAGTTTTTTGATATTCATTGTTCTTCCTCTCCTCCGGCGCCTCCTCTTCCTCCTTCAATCTCACTTTCTTTTCTATTTCTCTGACTGTCTTTGTGACCAGAATTGATATCACCGGCTCCTGGCTGCAGCTTTTCTAAGAGGATCAGACTAGTAATATGAAATAATCTCTAGTTTAACGCCGCTGAATCTCATTACGGTTCTCTGACGTGTGTACAGACTTTGTGTAGTTTGCGTTGTTTCAGCATTTAATAAAAGGTTGATGCCATTTTACTTCTCTATCCGTTAATCTGTCCGACTAATCCACTCAGGCGTTTCTCTGACACCGGCAACCGTTTGTGGCGTGAAAAGCTCGCGGAGTCTTCGCAGCCAATTAGTGGCAGACAGCAGAATTATCGCCGTTAGTTTCCCGCGGATGGTGTGAGTGCTGACGGAGAGCTAAAAGGGAAATTATCCTGTCAGGCCTCCACCTGCAGCTCCGCCTGGACACGTGAAGCCTCCGCTGTCTCTGAAAAGTTGGAGCTGAGCCGGAGACGTGCTTATCCCCATTAGAGTCTCCTCAAATAGAGAGCGGGAGACGCTCCGTTTTACCCAAACTGACACCCGTCAGCTCGGGAAGTGCCGGCAGGTTCTCTCTCGGAAAACATCTTTAATTGCTGCTGGTGAAAAGTGAAAAGTGTGAAAAGCTTTCTCTCACTGCAGTTACCGCTGAAGCGAAGGTACTTTTGAAGCTCATTTACTCCACGGTTGTTTCTTTTTTAGTGTCAATCTTGATGTCGACGAGCGTTAGCATCTTAGTTTCTCTTTGTGTGAATCAACGGCTTAAGAAGGAGTTTCAGTCGGTACTTTATGGATCTCTTCAAAGCCAAAACAACATTAGATCAAAAGATAAAGTAAGTGGAACTACGGCTGCCCCCTTATTTACTCAACTAATCGGTTGTTTATTAGTCGATTATCGTTTTTAATGCTTTTTTTTCCCCAAGAAACTTGTGAGCACATCTCTGGTAAACACCAGATTTAAAGTTGTGTAATTCTTTGTGGAGAAACTCATCAACTAGTCGATTAGTCGACAAAGTCCTATGAGTGTTAGTCGACTGAGAAAGTATTTGGTCGAGTACAGCCCCTATATGGTACACTTTTGATAAAATCATTGAGTAAAATTCATCCTCAAATATCTAAAATATCAGGAATTTTCTGTCAACAATATTTATTTTGTCCCCTAAGATCTTATATTATATGTTTTATATGTTATGTTTTGTTGTTTATGGAAGAGTAGCAGCTTATGGAGGACAGAACATGCCAAAATAAATAAATAAATGAATAATGAAATAAATGACTCAATAAATAAATTTGTCATTAAATGTAGCAGAAAATAATATTAATAATAAATGTAGCCATTGATTAATTGATAAAATGTGACATGACTTGATATTTCTTTTTAATTTGCTTCTTTATTTATTTATCTTTGTATTCATTGCCTTATTTATTTACTCTTCTGTTTAATTTTAAATTTTATTTATTTATGTTATTTTTAGCAATTTTTAAAAGCATTTATTAATTTTGAATTTTTTTATCTATTTATTTATTTTTGTCTTTTTTTTACTTATTTCTTTTTTATGCATTTATTTTTTTATATTTTTATATTATATATAATTTGTATTTATTTTTAAATGTATGTATTTATTTATGTATTTATGCATTTATATATCTATTGATGCACCATTTTCCCTATACATTTTTTTTATTTATTTATGTATTTATTTGGGTTTTATTTTTAAATTTATGTATTTATTTATTTGTGATTATCTCTTTGCATTTCACCCCTTATTTATTTCCCCGAACTCATTAATTTACGTATTCTTTTCTTTACACATTTCTTTTTAAATTTCTTTATGCATTTCTGAGCTGCTATACTGACAGTTTTTACCTCTTCAATCAAAATAACCATCACATAATTTAAATTAGTAAAAAGCTTTTGCTGCTTTTTTAAACTCAGAAATCAAACTTTTTTTGACAAAACTCATCCATTTCTCGCAGCAGTCTGGTGAAGAGGCAAAGTCATTTATTATTCATTCGTCTGTATTGTTCTGAGTGCAGATTCAGCTGGATGACTCATTTAATGTCGATGATCAGTCGGGGGGTGAGGGATTATCAAAATGTTGGAGAATGAGATACTCTATAATTCAGTGAGAACTCAGAGGTGATATTAACATTAAATATTAATGGCACAGATTTAATTTTACTATCGTGGGAGAGTGTCTGCCGCTTCAGGAAATCCCTGAAACAATCACTAAAAAAGCCAAGTTGCAGTTTATTTACACAGTATACACGATATGCAATGAAACTGAACACTGATTGAGGACTGAATAATAACAATAAGCCACCAAAACATCACCGTACCGAATGTTTACTCTTCAGGGAGACAAAAAAAAGGAAAGAGGAGAAACATCCAATGAAGCAGAAACTGACAGGAAGCTCTTATAATTCTTTATCGATCCTGCAGCATCCATCGGGGGAACTTCACAGTTGGTTGCCCATAAAGTTATTTGTTGTCAAAGAATGGCTCACTAAGTCATTTGTGCATAACATAGATTCCAGGTATATTCACATTTTAATGATGCATTTAATGTCCCTTCTTGCAGGAAAACAACAAGATGAAAACCACGCGACATTCGGAGGAAACTTCAGGGGCTAAAAGATGAGGTAAGATCTGTGAAATAATTGTTTCTGTTCCATGCTACAGTCATAAATATTACAGCCATAATACAACTCTCACATCAAAAATGCAAAACAAAACATAGATATGATGTTGTTCCTCTTCATCAGACCCAAACTGGGACAGTCTCTCGGTCTTTTAAGCACCTGAAAGCGCCCTTCTTGTTCTGACTTCCCCCTGAAGCAGTTCCCTCTCAGAAGTCAGCAGTAATGATGAGATTTGAGGACTTTAATGTTTCCAGATGCAACTGTAAACATATTACAGGTTTTATCAGAACGAATAGCTGTGAGAGCGAAGAGTTAAAGTGCCTCATCTGATCTTTACGGAGTTGGTTTTAGCGTCAGCTGCTTTGCTAATTTTGTCCCCTGAAAGTCAGTTATGAGGCGCTGGAACGTCTTGATGTGTCTTTGATATCTCAGTTTGCCCTCAGAGCTTGGTGAGGATGAAACGTGTTTTGACTGGAGACTACAGCTCCTTCCCCTCAGCTGCTGTCCATATCAGTAGGAATACCGCAGAGTGAAGTCAAAGCTTACATAACAACCTTTAATTATCTTGTGGAAAATCAGTTTGAGGCCTTTGTGAGGAATTGGAAAATAGGACTGTTAATGTCTCCCCATGGACCCTACGTCCCTCAAATGAATTGAATCTGGCCATTGATTATAATCTTCAGAAGACAATGGAAAGATCAGCTGAGCGTAGAGAAGAAAATAATCCATCACGTTTGAGTCTGTAGTTATAATCTCTCATTTATTGTCAGTAACAATCCTCTCTCTTGGTCTCCTGAGGACGTAACAACGTCCTCTTTTCCACAGTCCAGAGTGCAGTCATTTCTGATCTGACACCCCTTTCTACAGGGTGACGTTATTTTACAGGGTCACAACACCTTCCAGCACCCGATAGGGCTTAAGAGGTTAAGCTATAGCTAACAAAGTTAAGTTGGAAACTGGTAATTATGGTAACTCCCACACATGACATGAAAGTGTCACCTGAAGCTGATGTTTTAGAAATGTCTGAACAACATCCCACCACCTCCATCATTAGTATATTCCACTAATTAAATAAACAGGATCAATAGATCATCAAACTTCAGTAGGAACTCTTCTAAGAAAGCAGAATCTTGGATGTACTAATCTTTGAAGGGAACGTCGCTGTATTCACTAAACATTCAAAAAGACGAGACGAACGGTACAAACTTAATTGATCCGTGGGGACGGTGGTGATATTACCACAGCAAAGATGTAGACTGAGGAACAAAGACAAGAAGTGGCGTTAAATAATGCATTCAGTGTAATATATAAAGTGGTTAATCTAACCTAATGTAATTATGGTAATTTGATGCACGCCTTTTATTCTTAAACTCTACAAAGCTTCTGTTTCATCGTCACGCTGAATCCTCTGAGCTGGACTGGATGTAAGAAACGGTGTTTGTGCATGATGATTTTGAATGTGACAAAACAGGTTTGCATGTGCATTCTGTGCATTTACAGAAATAGTTTTGGCTAATAGCAGAACTTTTACTCCCTAGTTTGTCTCCTCATACCAAGAACCAAAAACAAAATCAAACAGGTGTCATTGTTGGATTCTCCTCCACAACTTGCAGCTGATAAAATGTCAATGATGGCCATTATTATTATGTAATGCAAAGGCACTTCATTGCAGCTGTAAACTCTGCAGAACGACAGAATTATCCTGCCATAAAAAGAGGAAATATGCATGAGTAAAGTGCAGCGTGTGTGAGTGCTGAGGAGACCTGTAAGGAGAAGCAGAGAAGAGGTTAGCTGTCTGGACTGTTGGCTCTCCCGAGACCTCTGTTATCTTCAACAACCCTGACAGGAGAGTCGCTCTGATGACCCCCGCTGCCCTAATCAGTCCTGACATTACCACTTCCTCCTTCAGCTCAGAGAGGGGGGGATGTAACGCAGAGAGAGGGAAGAGGAGGAGGAGGCTCTTAGTGAAACCATGAAACCATCAGCGGAGGTTCCTAACCCGAGGTCTATGACCTCCTCTGGGAGCTCAGAGGGAGACGCAGTGACTCATCACAGACCTTTTATTCATTTTATTACATGCATTAACAATCAACCATCCTTATTAAAGCTTAAAACCATTCTTTGTCCCTCACTGGGGGTGCTTTTTTGTGGAATTACTTTAGAGATGCAACGATTAATCGATTAGTTATCAAATATTAAATTAATCTCCAACTATTTTGATAATCGGTTTGAGTCATTTTTTAAAGAAAAACAAGTCAAAATTCTCTGATTGCAGCTTCTTAAATATGAATATGTTCTGGTTTCTTTCCTCCTCTATGACAGTAAACCGAATATCTTTGAGTTGTGGACAAAACAAGACATTTGAGGACGTCATCTTTGGTTTTTGATCCACATTTTTCACCATTTTCTGACATTTTACAGACCAAACAACTAATCCATTAATCGAGAAAATAACCGACAGATTAGTCGACAATGAAAATAATCGTTAGTTGCAGCCCTGAATTAAATTGCACGTCTATATATATTTTTGAACTGTTGTTTTTGTCTTGAATACATCTACACAGAATGCGAATATTATGCGGTGAAAAAGCGATTTTTCTGAGCTATTGCACCACAAATAAAGATATCAACCAATAACGTAAAAAATGTAAATACAAAAAAATACATATTGAATAAAATTTAAATAAATACAAATGTATAAAATGTAAAAAAAATAAAAAAAATAAATATTGAATAAAATGTATATTAATAAAAAATGTAAAAAATGTAAAAAAAAAAATAAAATACATATTGAATAAAATGTATATAAATAAAAATGTAAAAAGAAATACATATTGAATAAAATCTATATAAATAAAAATGTATAAAATGTAAAAAAATACATATCTAATACAATTTATATAAATGAAAATGTAAAATAAAATACTTATTGAATAAAATATATATAAATAAAATGTAAAAAATACATATTGAATAAAATTTATATAAATAAAAATGTAAAATAAAATACTTATTGAATAAAATATATATAAATAAAATGTAAAAAATACATATTGAATAAAATTTATATAAATAAAAATGTAAAATCTAAATAAAAAAATAAAAATACATATTGAATAAAATGTATTTAAATAAAAATGTAATGAGTTGACTTTAAAACTTCATAAAAAGAGACTAAAATCAATGAGGTTCTGCACACTGAAGGGTGTTTTTCACTTCCTGTCATTCACTGTTGTTGTTGAAACTGACCTCAGCTTGTTAGTCGGCCACATTATATCATCGTAGTGATTCAGGCTCTTTAAGAGGAGCGGAATCAATAACAGCTATTGATTATCTGTGCACTAATTGACACCGTGTCAGTCAGGATGATAGCACATCTTCACTGAATGAGCTGGTGGTCAGATAGACGTCGGGTACCGGAAGGTCACAGGTTCGGTCCCTTGATAATATGTGTTCAGTCAAAGTGAACTCTAACCCCTCAACTTACTGGAAGACTGGGAATATTAGATAAACTATATTAATGCAGTGATTATTAATATTTCAGAAAGGTATTTCTTCATTTTGTTATGGTTTGTTGGGACCACAGTGTGATCCAACACCTGTATGATGTCTGGAAATGTCAAGTTTAGACACACTAAACATATTTTTTATGAGCTGCACCTCTGCCGATCTCCTCTGTGTGTTTTCACTGCAGCTGAAAGTGACTCAGCATTTATTTATTTGCCTTCCATGTGACCCAGATCTCCTGTTCTCATTCGAATTTTTTGATTCAACTCTGAGCTGACCAAAGAAATCACATTTGGCGTCCGTTGTTACTCTGAAGTTTTGTGTATTTTTGTCATCAAACTGTCAATTACATAGTAAACTAATATAGAAAAGTGGCCTTAGTAGATCTCCTCCAGGTGTGTCTCCTTTTCTCCTCCTCCCAAACAAAGAAGAGTTGAATCTCACTGAGGTTTCCCTCCCGGCTCCCTTACAGTCAGGATGGCGGCTAAGATACCAAAAACAGTTATTTATTCATCTCGTATCGTGCCTAACTTCAGTGGATCATAACATATTTCGGGTATAGAATTAATCTGCAGATGCTCCGGTTCAAAATGAGACCAAACTATTATTAGAAATTTCTACTAATAATATAAAAATGAATATAAGCTTTTCATTAGTGTTTTTTTTTTTTACTTAATTTTCACTCAATATTAAATATTTAAAATAAACACAGGAAAATAAGGAGTTCTTTTTTATTTTATTTTCATTATTTACAGAAAAATAAGGAATCGCATTTCTCAAAAGTAAATATAAAAAACTTGCTAATAGAGTAGAAAAAACACTTTTTTTTATTTAATTTAATTAAAATTAATTAAATTTTCACTCAAACTCAAATATTCAAAAAAACACAGAAAAATAGGGAATTCTTTTTTTATTTATTTATTTTATTTATTCTTCACACGTAGAAAATGCAGGGAGAACACATATGTCTGTTTTTTTGTAAATTTTTACTCAATATTAAATATTTAAAATAAACACAGAGAAATAAGCGATTATTTTTTTCTTTTATTTCTTTTATTTCTATATTTCTTTTATTTATTTATTTTATTTATTTTCAATTACTTACAGAAAAATAACAAATAATCACATTTTTCAAAAGTAAACATAAAAAGTTGCTAATAGAGTAGAAAAAACACACCAGCACAAATTAAATTTACATTTTTTGTCTTAAACCCTTTTTAATGGCAATCTGAATCAGTCATTTTCCCTCAATATTAAAAATAAACACAAATCAATTCTCAGAACTTCTAAGCTCTGGTGATAGAGGACATGTTAATATCCACCCAAAAATAAAATGAGATGTTTGCAGCAGTTCAGAGTTAAAGCATGAAGACTTCAGTGTTAAACAGTAGCAGAGAGAGGAGCAGGGAGGGCTAGTATGGAGGGAGGAGGAGGAGGAGGGTGCAGCCCTGCAGCTCCTCAGTAACATGTGAGCTCTCAGGGATTACATAAACCCCGTTCTCCTTGGGAATCATACCAATAACAACACTTAGTCTCTGCCCGGCCACTGATGACTAACCCGTTTGTCCTCAGAGCGAGAGGTCAGTTCATTAAGCACTAACGAGTCAACGCGAGTCACATCATTAGACCCCCATCGATGACTGATTGGTCTTTCAAAGGCTGATTATTAATTATGTCAAATACAACAATCACTGAAACACTGACTGCTTTGTTTATAAAGAAAAGTGCTAAAAATAGGTGGCACATTTTACTAATTTCTGCTCATTGGGGGTAAAAAAACAAACACTTCCTCAATTTAAATAATACAAAAATAATCCCCTGAATGTTGGTCATTAACATTATGAATTAAGATCCAGTAAAGAAAAAAACAATATTGTAAAGCATGTTTTTGTTGATAGTGTTCTCCTTATTTTAATTAAGAAATGAAACACATTTGTGGAGGCAGAGGACAGCATTTTGGCGATTAAAGCAAAAAAAATAAAAGTAAGTTATTACGAGTAAAAGTTACCTAATTAACTGTAATACACAACTTACAGATGTATAAAGATGCTTCTGGTTTACATTATAAGCAGGGCAGGAATCTTTTTTTACAGTGTACAGTACACATTTCTCAAAAGTAAACACATAAAAACATATAAAAACATATGGGCATAAATAAAATGTACCTGATTTTTTTCTGCATATTACTTTTTTTTGTCATAAAACCTTTTTAAGAGCAATCTAAATATAAGGCAGTGCCAAATAACTTTTATTTTATTAAACTAACTGCTGCAGAATGAGTATATATAATGAACTTTGAAGACCAGCAGACGTAGCATTGATTACACTTTCTCAACCTATCCTCATGCATGATATCTTACGAAAAAGTTATATTTCACGCGTTCTCCTACAAATGTCCAGCAACAACAAGAGCAATCAGAGCGCTTCGGTGTTTAGGCAACAAAACTACTTGGCTAGGTTTAGGAAAACATCGTGGTTTAAATTTGTTTCTTAACTTGCGTATTGTTTTAAAAAAAAATACAATACCAGTACCAAAACCAGGACCCTTGAAGTGATACCTCTAGAGTACTTCATTCGATACCCGTCATGTGAATGGAAGCTGTTTGTGTCCCACTGGCTAGCCAATCGCCCCGCACCAAAGAGTACAAAAGCAAAGAGACGAAACTCCGGTGTTTTTTTGACAACAGCCGTTGCAGCCATTTTAAATCAAAAAACGCTTGCGGTGATCGGCTGCAAGCGAAACCAAACAAATAATATTTTTTTCTAGATTTGGGCTCAAAAAGGATCGATTGCAGGTATCGTTTGACTGGAGAAGTTTTTATACTACTTGGTACTGGGTTATTTCAGTTGACACCTTAAAAGCGTATATTTCAAAAACTTAAAAGTAAAGTGTTGAGACTTGTGTTAGACGGACGTTATACATTCAGTGGTGCTGGTCAGACAGACGCCACAGTCACATCTCAGGGCCACGGGGTAGGTGAAGGTCGGGTCGACGTTGGGCAGGCAGTTGGGCAGCTTCACGGAGACCAGACGGGTCTCGTTGTAGGTACAGACCCGCTGGTAGGACTCGATGAAGGGGGGGTCCAGGACGGGCTTCTGGGGATACAAACATATGGACAAAAGCATTTCAGCTGGTGTAAAACTCCCTGGTGTTTGGGGTATATATAATATACATATACATTTATTTATTTATTTATTTATCTATTTATTTATTTATTTATTTATTTATCTATTTATTTATTTATTTATCTATTTATTTATCTATTTATTTATTTATCTATTTATTTATTTATTTATTTATTTATTTATCTATTTATTTATTTATTTATCTATTTATTTATTTAATTTTCAGTGTATAAATCTAAAGGGAACCGTACAAAATAATTAACGTGAAAAGGGCAGGTGTAATAACCTTCAGTCTACACCTTTTCAGTCAGAATAAACTTGCTTTGTTTTGTCTCTACTTCAGAAGTAATGACTTATTATTGTTTTTATGGCTGTCAATCGATTAACAAATTGAATCGCGATTATTAATCGCAAATTAATCGCATCCAAAAGATCGGCAGCCCGTCTGATTTTTAAGAGGTTTATTCAAAATCGCAAGTTGCGTTAAAGAAATTAGTGCCGTTAAAACGAATTGAACGCGCTATTATGGCGTTAACTTTGACAGCCCTAGTGTATATGAATGTTTGTTTGGGACTTTTGGGTATATATAACATATATTTTATGATTTATTTATTTAATTTTCTGTGTATAAATCTAAAAGGAACTGTACAAAACAGTTAATGTAAAAAACGGTCAGTGTAATAAGCTTTTTTTGGATGCATATTTAAGTTGTATTTGTTGAGAACGACCGAAATAAACTAAACTTTAAAAGCACAAAATATAAAAAATAGGAGGACCCACTTCTCTTCGTGTCACAGTAACCTGACGTGGAAACAAATCTACCTCATTAGACTTTTCATTTTTAATAATAAAGTCTTCAGCTTCTCGTTACTTGCACATAATTGTGCCAGTGAGTCTGTGTTTGCAGGGAGATTTGTGACACATCTGCAGAGCTTCTGTTAATTACTTGTAGTGTTGCTGTTCCAGGAATTTAATCTTATTCTGCTGTTGCACTAATTAAAGATTCTCCATCATAACTTGCACGCACAGAAGGTGAGGTTGTTAAATCCTGTTATTAGAGACTCTTCCTGTGACCCCCCCGACCCCTCCTAACTGTCCTACCGACTGTCCCTAAAGCGAGACATGGACTCCCTCCGCTGCGTCCTGACCTCCCTGTGGGGTAGAGCAGACTAAAGGATGAGTCTCCTCCCGTAGGGGGATCCAAAGAGAACCGCAAAACAAAAACCACACTGCAATAATAACAACGCAGAGAGAACCATGAGCCTCCTAATGCCTCCTGTCACTGAATGTACCACGTACCAGATGAAACTTCAGATTTCACAGCATATTTTTTCTTTTTTTTTTGTAATCAGCATGCGGCGACTTATGAAATCCAATTGTGCCATTTATGCACTTGAGGCATTGTTAAGGAAACCGCTGCTGTCACTTCAATCTCTGGGTTCCACGCTGCTTTCCATTCCTGCAGAACGTTAACTGGATTTCAGTACACGCTGCTCCGAAAGCCTCCTCCAATCATATGCAAGATTTATACTTCACACAGCCGCCTTGTTACCATGTGATAAAAATAAGATCAACCAGGTCAAACCACCTTGCCGGGAAAGAGATTAAATACACTCTAAATTTAAGCAAAATTTTAGCGAGGAAAAACTGCCATGGCCATTTTCAAAGAGGTCCCTTGACCTCTGACCTCCAGATGTGTGAATGTAAATGGGTTCTATGGGTACCCACGAGTCTCCCCTTTACAGACATGCCCACTTTATGATCATCACATGCAGTATAAATGTGTTATTTTCGCCTATTCTAAAATGGTGTGTTTGACTATTTCTGCATACTGGGGTCCATAAACAGTCTTTGAATCACATAAATTGGGTCTCACTGTAAAGCTGAGACTCTTGTGGATCCAATGAGCCCAACTGGATTCATGTGTGATGATGTTAGTCTCCATTTCATTTCATTTGAAACTTGACCTCACTGTATAAAATGACCTGTGGTGACCTCTAGGATAATCACAGCCTCATGAAACTTTACAGCCACAAACTAGAGACCTAGAGCATTCAGAGGATGGATGGATCAGACTAGAGACCTAGAGCATTCAGAGGATGGATGGATCAGACTAGAGACCTAGAGCATTCAGAGGATGGATGGATCAGACTAGAGGATGGATGGATCAGACTAGAGACCTAGAGCATTCAGAGGATGGATGGATCAGACTAGAGACCTAGAGCATTCAGAGGATGGATGGATCAACTATCTATTTATTTATCTATTTATTTATCTATTTATTTATTTATCTATTTATTT
>CAKAOI010039519.1:0-12406 GCA_916701655.1 Sebastiscus albofasciatus
TGGAAAAAATTACTTTGCAGCTTAAAGTGAGAGAAAATAATTTTTGTTAGTAAATAGAAGAAATGGATGATTTATGACAGTGGAAAATGCTGAAGGACTAACTGATGTATAAATGACAAGATACTGGATTTGTAAACACTCTTCTTTGATAATAGACACTTGTAACCATGACTGCTCTGTTTAACAAAACAGGATTTTTCTACACCAGATGTTGACTGAAAAATGACCTAAAATAAATACACAAAGCATTCAATTTGTACCGTAGAAATAGGACATAAGACTGAACTCCTATTATCAGGCTTTCAAAGTCTGCTCAGGAAAAAAGGACTATTGTTAATTCTATCATGATGTGTTCAAATGTAATCTCGTAAAATTAAGTTTTTGGCGAGAAACTTGAATAAATCCAGTTATTTGAAGGAGATGTTTTCACATCAATATAAAATAGATATTAGAGAGAGGGTTATGAGCTGTTTAACTTCCTAACACTAGCTCTAAGCAGCTTGCCAAAACACAAGACTTTCACAAGTTCAAAGTTGGTTTATTTGTCACATAACATCCTTACTTAAGTCACGGCACTTCCGGTGTTATTTTTACCCAATCCACGATCTTTTCCTAAACCTAACTAAGTAGTTTTGTTGTCTAAGTCTACCTAAGTCGATCTTTTCCTAAACCTAACTGAGAAGTTTTATTTTGAAAAGACTGGAGCAGAAATTGACAGGTGCATCAAGTGTTGCTGGACATTCGTAGGAAAAAGCACGAAAAATATGTTGTTAAAAGTCGTGCTGAGCGGCACGAAAGAAAAGGGTAATTGGGACATGATGATTAGATCTATGAAAGCTCTGGAGAGAGAAGCTGCGGGGTTTAGCTGACTCCGCAGGAGAAAGGGAACATATTAACGTTCTCAAAAGGAAAACGTCAGCTCTATCTGATTAGATCTCGGTTTCAGGATGCTCCCTCTCACTTTTTCTCTGGCCTTGAACTCCTATTGTATTTCTAGGATTTGTACAATGTAGTTTTATAACTTCAGATGTAAAGTGTCAGTTTATTGAAAAACTGTCGCCGTCTTATTATTAAGTTGTCCCCCCTTATTACTCAGCTCTAATCTAATTTGGGCAATGATTCAATTCTGTTGTGTCTTTAAGGCCCAGACACACCAACTCGACATCAAAGAACTAGCGGCGATGAAGGCCGACTGTTGAGTCGCCTTTGTCTTGGCTGACATATTGCACTTGAACACACCACAATGACTACAGCAGACGGCCAGTTAGCACGTACATTCTGCACCTGCGTGAGATGAAATAAGTCTCCACACCAGCAGGCGGCGGTAGTTATCGTTCAAAAAGGGAAACAGGAAGACTGAGGACAGCGGATATACAAGCCGTTGTTATGATAAGTACACATCACTCTCACTCACCACTTAGCTTCATTCCAGATGTTCATGTCGCTGTGAAAATATCCGTTTGTTGGAACGATCAGATGAGATAAAGATGAAAAATGAGAAGAGCCTTCTGTGTGCGTCCTCTTGACTTTACTCGTTGGCTTGCTTTCCTCACTTCCGTTTCTCTTCTCGTGCACTGATTAGTTTAAGCTGAACCGCCAATCAGAGTAATTTCTCTCACCGACGAGCTCCGCTGCCGATTCAACATGCTGAATCGCCCAAAAAACCTTCGACACAGGCAGACTAGAGCCGACAGACGCTCACTGACGACCCCAAACTGTCTGACAGCAGATCGTCGGCCTGGTGTGTCAGGACCTTTTAGAGGTTGTGGTCTTAAAGCAGTCATATAAATGTTGTTTCTCAGCAGAGCCTGTCAGGTTGTTCTTGGTGTGTGTTCGGTGTACTTACGGTGGTTCTGTGGTCTTTTTCAGAATGTCAGTCGGACTCCATTGAACTTCCTGTCCTGTCGCAGATTCCAGTCAGCTCAGCGACGACTGTACTCCACTGAACCTAAAGGTGAGCGCCGCTTTGTCTAGAGCACAAAAGGTGGTTATTGTGCTCATCCAGCCCCAGTTGGGTTCACGACAAAAAGCAGCAAACAAAGAAAAAGTAGAAGTTGGCTGCACATTAAAATTTGCAATTTCTCAAACGTTTTTATTGATGCAACATTTTGACCTATAAGATCTTAATCAGGCAAACATCCATGTAATCTAACAATCATTTCAGATGGTCAAGGAGGACCTGCAGGAGGAGGAGGAGGAGGAGCAGGAGGAGGAAGATCATCAGGTGGAGGGAAGAAAGGAGGAAAAGACTGGTGGAACCGAATGCAAAAGGTTTGTTAAACTTCAAAACATTTAAATTCTTACAAGATGTTGAAAGATTTGTTTGGAGGAGAAAGTGAGATTTTTTCTGTGTAGTTAAACTAAAATGAGAAATAAAAGCTGGACTTTTAGGTGCAGGTCTGAGTTAACTTTGCTCTCACAGAGTTCACATAACGGGTTCATTAAAAAGGTAGTATTTATGTTGATGTTGAGTCTTCCAAAAAACTTCTCTTCCAGCAATATAAAATACACAGGATGTTTTTTATGGAAAATCCTGAGAGGAAAATGTTGGAAATATTTTGTTTCACGGTGTTGTTATTGGTTTAGTATTGAGTAATGGTTTGAAATTTTGCCAATATTGATCAGTTTGATAACGGCGCTGGATGGCTTTCAATGATTCAGAATCTGTTTTATTGCCAAGTAGGTTTCCACATATGAGGAATTTGCCTTTGTATCTTGGTGCATAAAGGTCACAATAAACATAGTAAGGGAAAAGAAAAAAAAAAAATATAAAATTGAAATTTACAATTAAAAAAAATGTGTAAAATATGTTTTAAAGGAAAAAGTTGTACAGTCGCATCGCCCTATCGTGGTTTATTTCACAACAATGACCTGCCAGCTGTACATTATCCCGCTTATTACACGGCTACTTACTTAAGAAATAATTTGACACAAAAACGGCCCACCAGAGTCCAACATCAGAACTGCGTCCATAGCAACGGACTGTTATACACAGCAACGGACTGTTATACATAGCAACATTCTGTTATACATAGCAACGGTCTGTTATAAAGAAATAACAGACTGTAGAACACGGTGATTGACCAATCAGAACTGAGTATTCAACAAAGCCGTGTAATAATGTTTTATAACATGGACCTGTGTGTCTGTGCTGGTCTGCAGGGTGACTTCCCCTGGGATGAGAAGGACTTCCGCTACTTGGCGATCACTGCGACCGGAGTCAGTTCAGCTCTGCTCTACTTCTACTTCAGAGACAACGGCAGAGAGATCAGCTGGAAGGACTTCGTCCACCGCTTCGTGGGCAGGGGAATGGTGAGAAGGACATTTATACTGGAGCATTTATACTGTACTGGGACATTTATATTGTACTGGAACTGGGACATTTATATTGTACTGGGACATGATTTAGAGTCTAGATCAAGTCTGAACATCCACAGAAACAAAATAAAATGAATATGGTATAAAGATGTATCATCCACTGCATCTTTGGCTAATAAGATACAGGAGCCCTGCTGATAAAGAAACTATATAAGTAAAAAGGACTGTAAATGTATTTTTTAAAACATATATGTGTTTTCTGTCCAGGTGGAGCGGTTGGAGGTCGTCAACAAACAGTATGTCAGAGTCATCCTGGTGCCGGGAGCCGACGCTGATGCGGTGAGAACAAACAAACTGAAATTCTGACACTGACGCAGACATTTAAAACCTCAACTTTTTAACTAATTTTTATGGAGCCAAACAATTCTAATGAAATGTTAATCTTTGCTGCATTTTGCAAAACACACTGTATGTAATGTTAAAATTATGGTGCATTCACGTGCTCCTCAGATGGTCCCATTTCTCGAGTTGAGAAGTCGTACTACTTCCGACTTCCGTGTGTTCATGAGCTTTAAGTCGTAATGTGGAAACATCATTGATGCTATTTATTACTCAGAGTGCGTAAACAACATGTGAAAGTTGTTTCCTGTATTTGTTTAATCGCAATTAAACATTTTAATCGATTGACAGCCGTAGTTTCTTACCATCAACTCAACATTTACTTTCGTCTTCCATATTTTTGCCGACTTTCCAAGTTGTTGTTCTGACAAGAAGGAGCGTTCACGGGAATTTTCCCAGTTGGAAACTAACTTTTCCGATTATTACGACACCACATGAATGCAGCATTAAGCTGTGGATCCATTGTGAAAATGGGACCAACAAATGCTCCACCTTCCATACTACTGTAGATGCTTTTGTTTATTACTCTTCATGTATTTGTGAGCTAAATGACACGTAACGATCTGGATCTCTGAAATTATTTCAATTTGTAAATACTTACACAAAAAAAGACAATAACAATACAGCTTAAAGATTCTTTAAAGACAGAAAAGGTGTTGAACAAGGTTGAATCTCCTCTTTTTTAATAATACACAATGTGTTTGAAATAATGAAGTCATGTGTGACCTGCAGAGCTACGTTTGGTTCAACATCGGTAGCGTCGACACGTTTGAGAGGAACCTGGAGGCGGCTCACATGGAGCTCGGCCTGGAGTCGTCACGCCGCCCCGCCGTCGTCTACAGCACCGAGAGCGACGGGTGAGTTTAACATGTAAACACCTGTACTTCTGTTCTCCCATCGACGTATATCTTCTGTAAACTGGTTGATATCTGAGAGAAAACATCTGATATACGAACACTTCGCACCTCTCTCTTGTCCCAGCTCCTTTCTGATGAGCATGATACCCACCCTGCTGCTGATTGGCTTCCTGCTCTTCACCCTGCGGCGGGGACCAATGGGAGGAGGCTCCGGTGGCGGGAGGGGCGGGCCCTTCAGCATGAGCGAGTCGACGGCGAAGATGATGAAGGACAACATCGAGGTGAAGTTCAAGGACGTGGCCGGCTGCGAGGAGGCCAAGCTGGAAATCCTGGAGTTCGTCAACTTCCTGAAGAACCCACAACAGTACCAGGACCTCGGGGCCAAGATCCCCAAGGTATGCACGCACACACACATACACACATACATGCACACATACACACATACATTTATATAGAGATTTGTAAATCTACATGTTTTTCGTACCTACCGTGTCTTCTTTTGTGAGTGATGCACGTTTTTTGTAAATTGCTGCTGTAACACCGCGATTTCCCTTTGGGGATCAATAAAGTCTATCTACCTACATATCTCACAATTAAACCACTTGGACATAGTATTTAGTGTGTTGGGTGACTGACGTAGTTCCTGAAGTTGTAATTTGGTATGTAGTATAGTTGAGATGAGTTAAATGTCTGGTCATGTGGTATCCCAGGGTGCCGTGCTGTCCGGACCTCCTGGGACGGGGAAGACTCTGCTGGCTAAAGCCACCGCCGGCGAGGCCAACGTCCCTTTCATCACCGTCAACGGCTCCGAGTTCCTGGAGATGTTTGTGGGCGTCGGTCCTGCCAGGGTGAGTAACGGAAACCACATCTCACGTCTGTCAGACCTCAAGCGCAACCGTTTGTTTTTCCCCCTTTAGATCTTAATTATATAATTTAGAATCTTGTATAATGTAGATTTTTCCTCCCAGTTGTGCATCCTGTGGTCTCAAGAAATGAGTCAGTTTTTCCATTAAGAAAAACAAATATTTAATCATTGGTTCTTTTGTGCATCGCTCTACCTTCCCCCAGTTCTTGTAACGTTTCTTTTACTTGCTACAAACAGTATTTACCAAATATCCGTCACTTACCATCACATTTTAGATAAAGTACCAGTTTTCGGAGAGAAACTTGAATAGATCCAGTTGTTTGAAGGAGACGTTTTCACAGCAATATAAAATAGATAATAGAGAGGGAATTATGACCTGTTTAACTTCATAACAAAAACCAGTATGACAACAGTAATAAAGGAGTAAATGTTGAAGCACATGAGATTTATTGTTTTGTTTTTTACCGTTGTATCGAGAATCATGGAATTTAACTGTATTGGTATCGACCACTACATTTCTGGTGTTGTGACATCACTGGTCATGTTTGTCCACTCTGAGGGAAACGGAGCGGTTGATTGTGTTTCCTTCTCTACAGGTGAGGGACATGTTCTCCATGGCGAGGAAGAACGCCCCCTGCATCCTCTTCATCGACGAGATCGACGCCGTGGGGAGGAAGAGGGGAGGAGGGAACTTTGGCGGTCAGAGTGAACAGGAGAACACGCTGAACCAGCTGCTGGTGGAGATGGACGGTAGGCCGGAGATTAACTCACTCTTCAGGGTTTTGATTTGAAATGATGTTTTAGTTCTTAACTTCCTGGTTTTATTTTTTTCTTTGTAGGTTTTAACACGGCGACTAACGTGGTGGTTCTGGCCGGAACCAACAGACCCGACATCCTGGATCCTGCTCTTATGAGACCGGGACGCTTCGACAGACAGATCTACATAGGTAGAGTCCAACTCTCTCTGTTCTCTGACTCTACGTACGAAACCTAAAAACATTGTTGGGGTTACTGAGGAGGCGTCATCAGGTCAAACAGGAAATAGATTATTTCATGAATTATCTGTTAATCTGCTAAATATTTTCTTGATTCTTCGGTTCATTTCTTGGTCTTTAAAACATCAGAAAATTGTTTCTTAGAGCCCCGTTGACATCTTTGTATTTTTTTTTTTTTTTTTCGTTTGACCCACAAATTTGACACCAAAGTTTTCTGTAATTCATGGAAAAGCAAAGCGTCAATCCTTACAATTAAGAAGCTGGAAGCATAAAATATTTTGCTTGAAAAATTGCTCAAATGATTAACAGATTATCAAAATACTTTCCATAATTTCACACAAATTGTTTATTAATTGTAATTGAATATTATTTTTGTTTTAACTGTTTATATATTTTATTTATTCACTCTTCATTTAATATTTATTCATTTTGACTCATTTATTTTTAATTAATTATTGTCAGACTGACTGACTTATCGAATGAATGTGAAATTGCGTCCGTCATGTTAACCAGATCACTTTTATTTATTCACTTTTTATTTTGAAGTCAGTTCTTACACTCTCTTAACGTAATGCCGAGTATATACAGTACATGTATCGCAAAACAACGTGGGGGCTAGTTTGACCGTCTTTATTTGAAGTGGAGGCGTCTTCCATCACCGTTTACGACCTCAACACGTATAAACTCACTTTGGCGCTTCACTTCTTTCGCTCTCTCCGGGCTCTTTCCCTGCTTCCCTTCACATACGAAAAAAAAAGACATGACAATTGGTACCTGAAGTTGGCGATATAGTCATTTACTACATCGAACGTAAAACGAGCCGCAATACATGGAGTATATTCGATATATCGCCCACCCCTACAACAAAGTGCACACTTTTTCCAATTCAATACATTATGTAGCCCAAATACACATCTATCCTATCATTATCTTATATTTGATATGGTTGTCTCTTCTGTCCCGTCTCCTCTCAGGTCCTCCAGACATCAAGGGCAGAGCGTCCATCTTTAAAGTCCACCTGCGACCGATCAAACTGGACCCCAACATGGACAAAGACGTTCTCGCCAGGAAGATGGCTGCTGCCACGCCGGGATTCACCGGTGCGTTACGGCTGCATCGTCTAACACGGTTTAGTGTTTTCATGAAATCTGTTAGAGAGGAATTTAAAATATAGTAATGTAGTCAGTTTGTTTTAACCTCTGGATGCTCAGTTTGCTCCATGAAACCTGAATAATCTGAATAATCTGAGTAATCTGAGAAAAAAGAGATGAAAACCTTAAAGGAAATTCAATAAAAATTGGACTTCTGCTAGTTGGAAACACTTTTAAACCAAATCAGATTTTGTACAGTTTAACTGAAACACAAAATGATATAGGGAAAGCTACCTTTTGATTTGGTTTAATAAAAAAAACAAAAAAAACAGTGTAACAGAAAATCAGTTGTACTTTTATAGAGAGCACTTAAAAAGAAAACATGTTTGGTATAATTAATGTTTAGTGTTGAGCAAACTAGTCTTGAATGAATTGTTGATGGATGTATTTCTTCAGGAGCCGACATCGCTAACGTCTGCAACGAGGCAGCGCTGATCGCTGCCAGGCATCTGAACACGTCCGTCAACGCCAAACACTTCGAACAGGCCATCGACCGCGTCATCGGAGGTCAGTGTGGCGTCAGAAACCGACCCAACCTCCACGCTTTCTTTATCCACTTTATACTAAATGTGTTCCTGTAGTATTATTATTATTATCATTATTATTATCATTATCATCATCCAGTTTGTGTTTTGTGTGTTTTCAGGTCTGGAGAAGAAGACTCAGGTCCTGCAGCCCACAGAGAAGAAGACTGTAGCGTACCACGAAGCGGGTCACGCCATCGTGGGCTGGTTCCTGCAGCACGCCGACCCGCTGCTGAAGGTACGTCTGATAACTTTAACTGCTAATAATACACACTAATATATCTCCTATGTGTTCATAACTCAGTACTTCCTGTAGTGACAGAATGTCACTTAGAGCGGGTTTGAAACTGGACATGAGTCATTATGAAAATGTCTTTGTGTTGTTATCAGGACAAAATTAATCTTTGTATTAGATATTATCTCAATAATAAAGATCTAATTTGTGTATTAGTTTGAGGTTGTTTCACAGTTTAGGTCCATAAAAACAGAAAGCAGCCTCACCAGAGTTCTTGTGGGAAACATTATGATGAACGGCAGTGAATATCTGATTGTTGTTGTTGTTGTTGTTGTTGTTGTTGTTGTTGTTGTTGTTGTTGTTGTTGGAACGTGAATTGAAACTCAGTCATTGATATAAAAATATGCTCTGTTCTGTAAGGATTTATTAACAAGTAAAATGTGACTTAATCCAAAGTAAAACTAATCAGGAGACTTGTTGAAGCATTCAACAAATTATAAAAAAATAAATAAATATTAGTTTAAAAAAATTTCACTTTAGTTTTTTGCTGGTGCTTTTTTTTTAAAAAAACAACAACCCAAAAAACAATATATAGCTGATAAATGTCACACATACCTTTTTATAACAGATGTAAAAAGTTAATTAAAGAGTACCACAGAAAGAGTGGTGAAAATGATATGATACTGAGATTATAAGAGAAGTTTTAATGCATCTGTAAACTAAATTATGGGGTTAAATGTTGTTGATCTGCACAAAGAAATAATCAAATTACTCCAACTTCAACAATAATATATGGAGGACGCACCGTGCCAAAATAAATAAATAAATGACTCGATGAATAAATAAGTGTCATTAAATGCTGTATTAATTCCCTTATTTATTTACTCCTCTGTTTAATTTCCCCTTTTATTTATGTGTTTATTTTTATCAATATTTAAATGTATTTATTTTTGCATTCATTTTTTTATTTATTTATGCATTCATTTTTTATTTACACATCTACGACTGTTACCAGTGCAGAACAGCAGTTAACCCACTTCCTGTGTGTGTGTCCAGGTGTCGATCATCCCGCGGGGGAAGGGTCTGGGTTACGCTCAGTACCTGCCCAGAGAGCAGTACCTGTACAGCCGAGAGCAGCTGTTCGACAGGATGTGCATGATGCTGGGGGGCCGCGTGGCCGAGCAGGTCTTCTTTGGCAGGATCACCACCGGAGCTCAGGATGACCTGAAGAAGATCACGCAGTCCGCCTACGCTCAGGTACGCATCACACACACACACACACACACACAAACACACACACACACACACAAACACAAACAAACAACTGCTGGGTCTGTTTTTCCTGCCCTGACACCTGGATCTCGCCCTCCAGATTGTGCAGTTTGGGATGAGTGATAAGGTGGGGCAGGTGTCGTTCGACCTGCCGCGGCAGGGCGAGATGGTCCTGGAGAAGCCGTACAGCGAAGCCACGGCCGAGTTGATCGACTCGGAGGTTCGAGAGCTGGTGGAGCGAGCGTACCAGAGAACACTGGAGCTCATCGAGGACAAGAAGGAGCTGGTGGAGATGGTGAGACCCGCTAATGCTTCATCATGTTTACTGGTCAGAGGTCCAGGAGCCTCTGTGCTATTATGGAGTCTTAACGGTGTGTGCCATTTCATTATTTTAAAATCAAGAGGTTCCAGACACAAAAGACACAAACGGAAACAATGAAGTCAAAAATAAAAACTGATAAATAATAAACAAACACTCATCAACATGAGTTTTGTACAAAGGTGTATTAGGGCCATTGTAGGTAAAAAACAAAATCAAATCGCAGGGGGAGGGGAGGGGAGGTAAACTCAGATTTTTACAAGGAAAAATTTGAATATTCTCTGAAATTATAAAGTCATAAATTTGTGAGGAAATAAGGAATCACATCGTACCACAGAGGTTGTCAAAGTTAACGTGATAATAATGCGTTTACGCAAAGTCGTTTAAATTGAACGAACATCTTTTTAAAGCATTAATGTAACTTGCAATTTTTGGTTTGTAGTGAGCTCCGTTTTAAAGGTGGAGTGAAGATACTGGTATCATATGAAACTAGAGAACCATTGGTACCAGCCGTGTCATACTAGCTTGTCGTGATGGAGGCTAAATAACGCTCCAAACTTATACTAAATTTGGGCGAGGAAAAACAGAGTTTTACTGCTAATAAAAAGAGAAATGCACCGATGGAAAGCTGAAGATCTTACCATTCTTAAGCTCTTAAACTTGACAGAGATATTGCTGGATACATTTGTAGGTCGCCAGTAACCTCTAATCACAGTTAAAGTGATACTGAACTTTGGTAGAACTTTGGGTTTTATTGCTAAGTAGCCATTATAAATGTCCAACTAAAGGAGAAAATCAGCATCAATTGCTCCTGTGAGCGGATTATGATTTGTTATGATTTTTCTTTTTCTCTCTCCATTCACTCCTGTTTCTAGCGAAACAGGTCGCTAAGGTTGCTTTCACATAGGTTCAATCAAGTCGGCTTGGTCACAGGTTAGAGACGAGACAGAATATCAGCTCCCTTACTCGTGTTTGAAGGCCATTGCAAAAATAAAACATAGTCGTATGAACCTGAAGTGCCAACCCAAACTAAACCGAACTGTGACTAGAAGTTACCGGCAATCCTGATCTTTATCCAGCGACGTCTGTCAATTTTACGAAAAATTCCTCACATCAATGGAAAGATTTTGTTGTTCTATATATAGGTGTATTGGTTGTCATTCTATCATGAAGGCAAGGGGGTGAAGTTTGACCCTGAAGTGACCAGGCTCCTTTTATTAGGGGCTTGAAAAATGTCTGCCATGGCCCTCGTGGGGCAAATTTTCAGCGCCCTGATATCTATATCTTTATATAACATATAAACCTACATCTGTGCCAAATGTCTTGCTTTTATCCCAAAATGCACAATTGTTATGTTCAACTGCCTCGCTAATCTTTTACAATTTAAGTATCTAAAAAAAGCACATGCAATAGTCTTCAGTGAACAACACACAAAGACACAAGCACACAGAGTTCATGGAGGTATTTTTCCAGGAAGAAGTGGAAGTAAAGTTGTAGATTTTGGCCAGACCTTCATCCCTGGTTTCCTCCTCAGGTGGGGAAGCGTCTCCTGGAGAAGGAGGTCCTGGACAAGGCGGACATGTTGGAGCTGCTGGGCCCGCGGCCGTTCGAGGAGAAGTCGACGTACGAGGAGTTTGTGGAGGGGACGGGGAGCTTCGAGGAGGACACGAGTCTGCCGGAGGGCCTCAAAGACTGGAACCAGGAGAGAGGAGGAGGAGGAGGGGAGGCAGAGGAGACAAGCCCGACTCAGGACAAACAGCAGGCCGTGTAGAGCCGGAAACTCAGATAAGAACAAACAAACTCTTCACATCCCAGCTGCAAAAACCTCAACGCTGACTCAGTTTCACAGAGCCTGGGAGGTAGAGTTCGTAATTCAGGCCCTCAATTTACTTTGTGTCTCTCAGGTCAATAATTCTGACACTTGAATGACTAAATTCATTACAGCAAGTTCTCAGTTTCATCCAGTCTGTCCCCTCAACATTCACTAGGAACCTCGACGTGGATGTATTTCAGGATTTGTCTGTTTAAAAGTTTCTGAAGGAAAGGAGCAAATCGATTAATTTAAGAGCACAAATTATTAATTCAAGGAACCCAAATTAAAGTCTATAAATTGCTAATTTGAGTGTCAGAAATGCTCCTCCTGAGAACCACCGGGCTCTGTGTGAAAATGTAGAATCAACTTTAACGTCACTGAGGCTGCGATCAGTTTGTTTCTCCACCGTTCGGACAGGAAGACGCTCCAAATGGCCTTAACACTGATGGAACAGTCCTGAACTGAGTGTAAATGATGCACATTTTTCTCTTTATTTATTGCGTTAAAAAGGGAGTTTTGCTTCCCGACTGACATCCAGCTGATGAGGAAGAAGAAAAAACCTTTTCTGCAACCAAATTTAAAACATTTTTAAATATTTTGAGAATTGATGTTTTGTTTCCTGCAGGTTTTTTTTTTTTTTTTTTTTTTTTTTTTTTTA